>WWET01004188.1:89208-108599 GCA_011038615.1 Limnodynastes dumerilii
TTACAGGTCAGCCCCTGCTGCCTGTCTCCTAACACTCACCTGTCTAACTCAGGTCAGACCCTGCTGCCTGTCTCCTCCCACTCCTTTGTCTAGCACTCACCTGTCTGACTCCCTCTGTGCTTTTTCTGCCCTTCATCTTTCATGGTGTAGTGTGCTTCTTAGTTGGTAGTACCTTTTCTGTCTGGTCTGTATTGGGTTCAGTGCTTGTGTCATCTGCCTGTCCCTCTTTTACCACTGTTGCAGTTTACACCTACTCTCCAGTGTGTCAGGTCTCTGCACCTACTACTACCACTGTACCTGTCTCGAACTACTTGTTGGTTCTCCTAGTTCAGTGTAGGGACTAATACGTACCCAGGAGTGGGTGAAGCCCACCCGTGAGGGTGGTAGTTTTTGTGCAGGGTCAGCCGCCGGAGTTCAGATTAGGTTCTTGTCCTCCATATGTTTTTGCATGCAGTACATTGCATGTTACCTTCCAGTATTCATAACAGTGTGTGACGCCAACCTCCTCATTCGGAATGTTGTTGAGAAATATCCAGGGAGCTGTCATGACGCCCATGTCATGCGGCTGTCAACAATATGGCGTAAATTAAATAGAAGACATTTTGAAAGTGATAATGATGCGTGGCTTTTAGGTCATTTAATTTTATTGACGTCCAAATTGCACATTAAACCTTCCTTATAACATGTGATTACAAAATACATTATTTATTCTATAGGTGACAGCGCCTATCCTCAGAGGCCCTTTCTGTTAACGCAACGCTTGAATGCCAGCACAAATCAACAGATCGCATACAATGCAGCACATACGGCCACCAGACAGGTATGCAGTAAATACGGCCACCAGACAGGTCATAGAGAGAACATTTGGCCTATTAAAATCAAGGTTTCGGTGCCTGGACCGGTCTGATGGAGCCCTCATGTATGCGCCTGTAAAGGTATGTGATATTGTTGTTCTGTGCTGTATATTGCATAACATCGCTATACAACACGACTTAACATTTCAGATTGAGACAGACGTGGAGGAGGTAAATGTCATGGAGGAATACCATCATGGCTCTTCTCAAAGCAGCATTACCTTTCACAATCGTGTGAAAGAGACATATTTTTAAGTAAGAATTACTATGTTTATAATAAAATTATAAAAAAAAAATTTTTTAACAAAAAAAAAAAAAACCTGTATGTTATGTCATTCACCTCTGTAATGTTAGGCTTCAAATTTCAATATTATGTGTAATAAAAGCCTTAATAAAAAAATAAAATAAAAAAAATGCAGGTAAGTTTTATAAATGTGTTTATTTAAATGCAAATACAGAAAATCAATACATCATGTGTTGCATTTTTTAGTTTTTAAACTCTAGAATGTTTAACAATATATTTTTTTTTTTGCAGTTTTTTTCCCACCTTTAATTTGTTTTGGTGCTGGTGATGGTGCTGGTGTTTTAGATCTTGTTTTGGGGGCCGAACAGCCTCCGTGTTCCCAGACATTGCTGCAGATCATTTTGATGCTCTGATTGGTGCTGGAGTAACATCTGTGCTAATCGTGGATGATGTTGATGGGATAGCCTCAGGTATTGTTTGAGTTGTTTCTTTTTTTACTGTGTAATCAATAAAATATTTAATCAAATCTTTAATTTCAATTAATGTTTCATTTAGGGCTTGGAGTGCCGTGTTATTTCTTGACATTTGCTCATGTAGGGGGTCCAGTTTATTGATGATTTATTTTGTTCGATTTTGCATTGCACGGTAGGATGTTGATGGGCCAGGTATTTCATCATCATGTTGTGGAGGTGACGGGGTGGATGGTGATGGTGATGGTGATGGCTGAGCTGGTGGTGGAGGTGGTTGTGCAGGTTGTGGTGTTGGTTGTGATGTGGCCTCAACGTCTTCATCATGTATGGATTGTGTGTCATCCAGTCTTTCATCAATATCTATGACAGAAGGAAATGACATAACAGTGAACATGCAATGTGACTATGATGACCCATGTAATACATTTAAAAAAAAACATTGTTTACAACCTCGTAATATGTCTACACCGTAAGATGCAATATCACTAACTCTGTCTCTCTTTCTCTCTCATTTTAGATTTCCACTACTCTATTGACATACATTTAAGGACATTCAACATTTCCTCTTTAAAATTAATACACTTGAAAAGCAGTATATCTTTTAAGTTGATGTTATACAAATAATCTGATATAACATTTAATAGTACCTTCGCTGTCTTCTGATTCTGTGTTTGCCACTGGATGTAAGAGTCTTGGTGGTGGACCGTCCATGGTGTCATGGTCACCAACACCCTCTATCTCAGCTGTAGACACAGCACGCATGGCCAAGTTTTCTAATTTGTTGAAATTCAATGTTTCAGGTATTGGTCCAGCTCCTCAGCCATTTTTTTATTTTATTTTTTTTTTAATCCTGCCATCTGTGAATGACATAAAATATAGTTTAACAATAGAACAATAGATCTAGTTTGTTTAGGCCAACTTTGTAGAAAATTATGCTATTGAATGAAGAATTAGCATTCAATTTTTTTTAAAATAATAACAATTCATACCTCTTTTTCAGAAGTTTTACTGTTCGGAACATACAATTGGGATTGATTTCCCTTGAGTAGGTGACAAAATGCTCATGAATGCCATTCCAGACACTTCCTCTCAGGTGAACAGAGATCTCACCACCCTCAGTATATAAATGTTCCATGACCTCAGTCACTAAAAATGTAACCTCTTGTGCAGTAAAGTTAGGATTTCTTTTCTGTCCCTTTGGACCCATGATGAACACAGTGTGTACTAACGCACGTGGACGTGAGTATTATGCGGCTTTTTACGTCCTTTACTTGCACTCTGATTGGCTAATGGTTTCGACTCTTCGGATAGGCTTGTTTTTCTATTATGTCTTATTAACTTCGCCTGTCATTATGCGTGCGTGCTTTCACTCTTACGTATGTCCGCTTTATTTAATTTAAAAATAAAAAAATGAATAAAACATCCATTTGTTTATATGACATTTGTTCAAGATTTCAATTTATATATAGATGTATGCCGTTATAAAAAGGTTTAGGTAGTATACCATTGTAGTGATTGACAGGATATGTTTGGGCCTGTCAAGTTTATTCTTAGCTGATTGACAGAAATTATATTTAAATATATAGTATTGGATGAAGATTGGCTGCTCTTTGTGGGCGTTACAGGAGACAACCAATGGCATCGTTAGATCTAAATCTGTGTGAGTATGCGTGACGCAACGTGACGCAACGTCACGTTGCGTGAGTTCATTATTTTTATTTTAAAATGGCAGCTGAACGTGCGGAGCCCTTCAGCCGTGCAGAGTTGCGGATCTTGGTCCGTATTATGGACCAATTTGACCTCCGCCAGCCCCACTGTAATGCTGCCATTAGGGAAGCATATATTCGCATACAGCAGGAGATCAGATGCCGTCTTCGTGTCCACTGGCGTGTGGACCAACTGATGCGCCGGTGGTCAGATCTAAGGCGGCGCCAACCCGATCTGCTGGCAGAGGTCCGCATGCAGATCCTTCGTCATGCGCGCAGTAATAATTTACTTTCACAATACAATCAGTACTTTTAACTTATGTGCTGCTTAGGAGGAGGAGCAGGAGGAGGAGGCTGATTTATCACCACAGGGAGAGGTCCATGAGGGTGAGAAGGAGCAGGAGGAGGAGCAGCCTGAAAGCTCACCCCATGGAGAGGTTCGGGAGGCTGAGGAGGAGCAGGAGGAGGAGCAGCCTGAAAGTTCACCCCAGGGAGAGGCCCAGGAGGCTGAGGAGGAGCAGGAGGAGGAGCAGCCTGAATGTTCCCCCCCCAGGGAGAGGTCCAGGAGGCTGAGGAGGAGCAGGAGGAACAGGAGGTGCTGCACCATCATGTGCAGCCAGAAAACATTGAAGGGGGAATTGGTAAGTTTAATTTTTTTTATATATTTATCTTTAAAATTGGATTATGTATATGGTGACATGACGTGTTTGTTTTTCTTTATTAATAACCCACAAACTTGCCTTAAAATGCTAATTTTTAACAAGGTTACAAAAATAATATTGTTACATCTGTATCCTTAAAAATGTAATGTAAAATAAACATCACAAACCATTTGTGGTTTACTAATGGAAATAATGTATAAATAAGTATTGACATACCAGGAATATGTATGACATTTCAAATGTCACATTACTTGTATAATGGAGCTGCTTTAATTGTTGATATTTTCCATCTCCACAAATGTAGAAAAAATTGTCTTTTAAAAATTTAATTTTAATTGTCCATAAAAGAAAAAAAAAGGATGTTGAAGCACCTAAAACAAATAAATGGAAAAATGGAAAAAACCATGCAATATTTGACATCTGTGCAATCTGAAGCATTGTATTGAGTGTACTTTGCATTTTTGGATAGGAATTGAAATGCTAAATATATTTTTTTTCACCAACAGATGTGCCCAACATGGACCCCTTCAATCAAGAAATTTTAAATATGCTGCACATGCTGGTGCAGATGGGTCAAACAGCCCAAATCTTAATTAATTTATTTTATAATTTCAATCGTTAGATTTTTATTTTTTTATTTTTGTTTTTGTAGTTGATATTTAATATTTTGTTATGTTTTGTTTTGTTTGTTATGTTTAAATAAAATCATTATATATTTTAAAATTGTGTACTATTTTTGTTTGACCAGATAACATCATTACATATACATACTTACATTAGAAATGTTTTAGATATAAAAACAAAAACAAATGAAACATGTACATAATCATGCATTTGCAATAATCATTTTTATTATGATTGACATTATCTATAAAAAAAAAACATAGGTTTGGTTAATGCCCAATATGTAATATACTAATTAATAATTAATTTGTTTTTATTACTTCTAATTTAGGTAAAACAAAATGTAGGTTCTAAATAAAAACATAAAACCTACAATTTGAAACATTACTTTTTGAAATATATATCTAGTTATACAAAATATACAAATGTGATTATGTAATTTTATACGCATAGAACCGTAATGCTAAAAAATATGCATGCCTACAATGAAAAAAAACGTACTTGTGAATCAGACGTACGTATTTAGCAACGTCCGCATGATCCACGATTACTACAGTCATGTGCTATGTGCATGGGCGTGTTTACGTAATTTACGTTGCTTCAACAATACGTAATTTTTTGTGTTACGTGCATGCGTATTTACATGAGTTAACGTACGTAAGTACATAAGCAGATGTTGTTCTAGATCTACGCCATTATTCCTATTGTAAATATTAATACTACTATTATCATTTCATTAATTATTATTATTATTATTATTATTATTATGAATAGATTTGAGGATTTTTTGCAAGCATATATTTTAAATAGAAAAAGCAATATTGTCCCAAACTGGTTTAGATAAATATATCAAGTATTAAAATTATTATGTCAAAAAATAGGCTGCAGCATATGTCCCAAAAAGATACAAAGACAAGAAAAACAAATATATTGTATACCCAGCTTATATGGAAGCAATGGATAATATATAGGGAGATTAAGAGTGCACACCTATGAATTAATTGAGCCAGAACTAAACTGACAAAACTAGACACACTTAACAGCGAAATATGATATTAAAAAACTAATTTATTGAAACAGGTTAAAAATACTCAACAGCAGAATATAAAGCAAGCTGGCTGAATACCCAGAAAATGGATATGAAAGGGATTATATGAAATTGTTTGAAATCTTATATAACCAGCAAGTAACTAGTATCAAACCGGGGATAGAGAGATTTAATATTTTGTTTATAAAGTTTCAATCATATAAGGATAAATAGTAATAATCAAAATTGGTCCAGATAATATATAGTGCCAGCGAATCAAGTAGCTGACTGTGAAGAGCAGACAAAGCATGAAGACAGACAGAGCATGTCAAAAAATTTAAGTGAACGGCAAACTACCTAAAATCATCTGACAGCTGTCCCTATTAAACTAGCGTCCTCACGGGCGTGCTTCACCCTATCGGGTTTAACATGTCCCTCCCTAGTCTATCAACAAAGAAAACAAAGTATACAAAACAAAATCAAGGCTCCCATAGTAACAATGTCCGGTGATACAAGTTACACAAATCGTAAGCGAGATAGTAGCCACATCAAAAACAAAGCTATACACGGGACTATAATTCACCAATGTGACTTTAACAGAACAAACATTGCTCTGCAAAATTCACATGTCAAGAAAGGGACCAGAAGGGGAAAGGCACATGGGTGACAATGGGGTTGCAGGAACAGAACCACATTTGCCTGGTGCATATAGCCAGACAATATAAGCAAATCAGGAGGGAAGGGAGTTTGACATGTCAAGCGCAAGATACCAAATACCAGTTTAGTGCAAATTTCAAATGGTGCCTCACAATTATGGGCTACAACACCACAGACTTTGGAACCCACTCATTCAGAATAGGTGCCGCAAAAGCAGCAGTGAAAGAAGGGACCATAGTGGACAGCATCAAGGAGCTAGGGAGATGGAGGTCAAATGATTAAACCTAACGTTTGTTTGTCATCACACTTTCAGTGTCACCCTATGTACTGTCGGGGTGTAGGTCCCCGCTATGATCAGCCCTATTCCCATAGGGCATCTTCTCCCAGAACACGGTGCTCCGATAGGTTAGAGTGAAAACTACCCCAACCCTTTCCCCAATTGGCATACTCACCCATTCATAAAAATTCTAAAAAGGCTGCCTTTTCGGGAAAAAAAAGGAACTTTTGTATCTCTCTCTCTCTCTATATATCTAAAAGCAAATATAGAAAAGAAAAAAAGCGCTTGGAGATTTATAAGAATCACAATTTATTAATATGACTATGTAAATAGGATAATCAAATGCAATAACATAATAAAAACCTTAGACCATATGTATCCAAAGAAATCGATCAAATGTATAAATAAAAGTCCGAGTTAATAGCAGTTGATATTGCAATGTCTTTAAGCCTAGAGTTCACCCATAAGGATGATCAGATATATAGATGGTAATGTAGCAGCCTTCCTTGAAACTAGTATTCGACAAAAAACCGTAAGCACTGAGAGTTCAATGACTCAATATAAAAAGGCGACTGTAGTCACTATGCCCCAGAAATTAGGAGAGATAGAGGCTGGGATGCAGTGTACATGCAAAGTATTCTGGCTAATAACCAATATAGTTACCGCTAGAGAACGTGTCTCGGTGGTTCGATGCTACAGGCAGGCAGTGCAGCGTCTGTGGCCATCGTAAAGCTGAGCAGTGATGGACACATTTCTATATATCTTTATGTATGTAATGCATATCCATACGGTTGCAGTTGATATGCAATGTTGGTTTTTTTTGCGTATAATTGAGGAGTTTATCTCATAATTAATGTTTCTATTCCTCTTTTGTGATTCTTTCTAACTGATTGTTTGTTCCTTATGATGGAACTTTTACTAATAATACACATCTTTACAAACTTCGGACATTCAAAACATCTTGTATACATATCTGTATATACTGTTTTATATCTGTATATACTGCTTTATATCTGTTTATAATATCTGCTTCATGATCCCTGAGTAGCATAATGATCTATCTTCCAATAAACATTCAATTTATATCTTATAATTAGGCCTAATCACAATAGGTCATGCTGTTCTCGTTCTCTCTCTCTCTCTCTCTCTCTCTCTCTCTCTCTCGAGAGAGAGAGAGAGAGAGAGAGAGAGAGAGAGTTTTTTACATAAATTATGTTACCTTGAATATAACACCATATGGGATATTATAACGCTGCTGAAAATGTCCTTAACATAATATATATAATTTATTTTATTTAATTCTACTTCATAATGTTATTTTTATGCTTCCTTATGTGTCGTCAAAGTCTTCTTTATGTTTATTTATTTATTTCTACAAAAGATACAATGTCAGGAGCCTTTTAAATGAACTTGTCTAGTGAACCCACGGAGGACTGATTACATCAATTAACCATCACCTGAGAATTGAGGATATAAACCTCCTTTTACTGACACATTAGTCATATGCTCTCTGATGAAACCTATATGAAGAAACGCGTAAGAGCTCTCTACTAGACATTGCTACTTATATTTGCCATACCCAGGATTTTGGCACTTTTCACTCACACTATCAGACTCAGAACTCGTCTGTTATTTTATCGAGACAAAGTCTCCTCATTACCAGCGGCTGTTTAGACTACTCCGACTATCCATCACTCACAAGCAGGCAGGAGGACACGCCTCCTGCTGTGATCCGGCGGCCGTGCACGCTGCACCACCTGAAAAGATTACCGGACCACGCGCACAGGCCCTTGGAGTGGTAATTATACTGGCTTCCTATACCACCATCACTGCTCAGCTTTACGGCGGCCACAGACGCTGCACTGCCTGCCTGTAGCATCGAACCACCGAGACACGTTCTCTAGCGGTAACTATATTGGCTATTAGCCAGAACACTTTGCATGTACACTGCATCCCAGCCTCTATCTCTCCTAATTTCTGGGGCATAGTGACTACAGTCGCCTTTTTATATTGAGTCATTGAACTCTCAGTGCTTACGGTTTTTTGTTGAATACTAGCTTCAAGGAAAGCTGCTACATTACCATCTATATATCTAATCATCCTTATGGGTGAACTCTAGGCTTAAAGACATTGCAATATCAACTGCTATTAACTCGGACTTTTAGTTATACATTTGATTTACTTTTTAGTATCTAATAACCTGGTTACTTCTGGGTTCTAAGGTTTATATTATGTTATTGCATTTGATTATCCTATTTACATAGTCATATGAATAAATTGTGATTCTTATAAATCTCCCAGCGCTTTTTTTCTTTTCTATATTTGCTTTTAGCAGGGGTGGTCTCCCTCAAAATGGCATCTGGAGATTTATTTGTAATGAACTATTTTTTGCGGCGTGTATATATCTTCATAGCGCTGTTCTATTCTTCTTGTTTTTTTTATTCCTTGACCTTACAGCTGCTGAATATTACACACAGCATATACCTACCAATATACTAATTGTTATTTTTATTTTTATTTTAATTTGTAATTTTAATTATCTTAACGGATTATGGACATTTTCAGCAGTGTGAACGAAAGGTCTGAACACAGACAGACCCTTCTCCAAAACAAATCCTCTAATACCAAAAATAAGGATACTTCAGGAGCCATACCTGATCACAATTAAACAATGGACAGACTCTTCATGAAAATGGAGAGACTGTTCTGTGAGGAGATTAAACATAGTTGGGACATAACTTTTCTGAGAGAATATACTAACAAAAATGTAGTTCCTAGAGGCCTAAGATTGTTCAAATCCTCTTCTTTTAGAGAGGACATTAATTTTACAAAAGCCTGGAACAAAGAATTAGATAAATGCTCAACTATCCTCATGAGGATGTTGATTGACTATAGATCCAGTAAAGTTGAGGATTTGAGGAAACAAATAGAGGAGACACAAAAAGAATTGGGTCAATATGAGAGATCTACAAGGTTTAATAATAATGAGCAAGTTTTTAGAACCACAGTAGAGACATTTGAGAAAGATCTAGTGTTAACTAAGACGGATAAACTAGATAGGGATACTAGGGATTATGAAAAAGGAGAGGAAAGATCTTATAACAGGAAATACTCAAAAAGAAAAGATTATTACAATAAATTCAACAACTGGAAAAGTGGTTACAATAACAACTATAATAGAAAAGGAGAATACAACAAGAACAATAATAAAAATAAGCAACAACAACAAAAAACAAAAAATGACTTTAGAACGAAAGATAATACTTCCATTTCTGAGTTAAATAAAGAAAGAGTAGTCAGACCGAAAAATGCCACACCCACTTCACCTCAAAAATCAAAGACAAGGGATAGTAATGGTAAAATCCTGAGTGATGATAGCAACCCTATCACATCAGGTCAAAATGCCCATGTCCACAATCAATTGAAATCTACGACCTCAGGACTAACAAATGAAATATCTGATTCCACTCTTTTTTTAGGGAGATCCCTAGAACCTATTCCTACCCACAACCGCTTTTACCCACTATCTCTCCAGAGCACAAAAAGAGGAAGAGAGGAAGAACTAGAGGATGTAGAGGGGGCTATCCCACACACTCCTCACAAAAATATAAGGTTCAGTTAAATAGTAATAACAACATTTTCAATCTCTCCACATATACACTTACGGATAAAGAAACTAGTCTATTATTAATGGGCTTGAAATTCGCCCCATCAGCGAAACCCAATCTATTTAACCTGTTTAAAGACCTCAACAGATTCACTAGGAATCTGTGTAGAAAAAAGTACTTCTCTATCCATCCCACTAATAAACCTACAACCTATGAAATACCTTTAAATCTATTAGGTGACTTGGAAGATCAAGCAGCTTTGGGGATTCTTAATGATCTATAGATATTAAAATAATTAATCTAGATACCATCACCAAAATGGTAACTCTCCCAAAAAACCCTTCAAAATTTTATCCGTTACAATACAAGAATAACTGTATTGAGGCCTTTTATCAAAAGACACTTTCGGATTTCAGAAAATTATGTGACAAAGCCGATAAACAATTCCTTAGAGACAATTTGACACAGTCTGAAAGAAAAACCCTTAAAGACCTACAAACAAACCATGAGATTACAATAAAACCGATGGATAAGGGGGGGGGTCGTGGTCTTAGAAACAAAAGACTACATTTTTGAAGCATTACGACAATTAAATAATGTAGATTTTTATAAAAAAAACTAGATCATAATCCTAATTCAAACATTCATCAAAAATATGTTCAGTTTATTAAGAAAGCAAAAGACACTAACATTATTAGTAAGGATACTTATGATTTTCTGGATATCAAACATCCTATCACGCCAACCTTTACCACCTACCCAAGGTTCACAAGTCAAGGACCCATCCCCCTGGTAGACCCATCATCTCGGGGGTTGGGTCCTTGACTTGTAACCTCTCTCACTACATTGACTGTCATTTACAGCCTTATGTCACCAGGTTAAAATCATATATTAAAGACACCACGCATTTCTTGTCTATTCTTTCTGATATCCAATGGCGTGACGGCCTCCTTCTTGTGACATGCGACGTGGAGTCGCTTTATTCCAATATCCTCACGATAAAGGCATTGCAGCTATATATTCTTTTCTGTCACAGGACACAGATATCACTCCACAGTTACGTAATTTTTTGGTAGATTCTATTTCATTTATACTTCACAATAATTTTTTCACTTTTCATGGATGTTTTTATTTACAGCAAAGGGGGACCGCTATGGGGACCAGGTTCGCCCCAAGCTATGCCAACCTATATATGGGCATGCTAGAGGAGCAACTTATTTGGCAGGGCCCGTTTGGGGCGAACCTGGTCACATACGGTCGCTATATTGATGATTTGTTTTTCATTTGGGATGGGGATCTTTCTTCAGTTTCTTCCTTTCTTCAACATCTTAATGTTACGAATACCTGCTGTCTGATACAAGGTACACAGAAGTCCAAATAGAAATTAAGTGGTTTATTGGAGAAACAGATTACAGAGTCCAGGATATCAACAGATGGGTAATAAGGAAATGTCCAACAAGGTAAGCTGTGTAGAGGCAGTGGTATGAATGGCAATAAACAAATGTCCAGCAAGGTAAACTGCAGAAAGGCTGTGGCTTGAGTAGCAATGAACAAATAAACAGGTACTTCTGGAATCAGTGGTGCAACAAATACAGGTAGACAATACAGATAGCAGGAGACCAGATGAAGTATAGCTGGGATCGGTGGTGCAACAATGACAGAAATACAGTTCAGGTTACCAGGATTGCAGGATATAAATACAGGTATTGCTGGAATCAGTTGTGCAGCGATGATATGGAGACTTCACATTTGCAGGATTGTAGCAGACCAGATGAAGATATGGCTGGGATCAGAGATGTAACAATGAAATGCAGATAGTTCAGGTTACCGGGATTGCAGGAGATAGATACAGGTATTGCCAGGATAGCAGGATCAAAACACAATCAGACAGCAGGCACGAGCAGGATACTAAGAAGTTCAGAAGCTTGACACAAGCCGGAAACAGGAAGCTATGACCCACACCTGTGCACTGAATCAAGGGGAATATAAATCCAGTCCACAGGTGAGGGATAACGAGATACAATGAGGACTCCACACAAGAACACACTAGCAGCCACTAGTGGCAAGAACAATAAATGTCCAAATATGCACAGGTCTGCCCCTACGGGCAGACCAAGGTAATGCAGTCCAGGCGTAACAGTCTGCCCCCATGGGCAGACCAAGGTAATGCAGTCCAGGTGTAACATTACCTCCCCCTAAACGAGGGGTTATGATACCCCTATCCGCCGAAAGGCGGATTCCAGGCGCCCCCCAGAAAAGATGAAGGCTAACTTCCAAAAAGCCGGACCAGGAGGCAATTCTGTGTGGACATTATGGCAGAGGAATTAGTCCCAATCAAATCCAGGAATATAAAAATAGTCCGGATGTACATATTCTTTGGCAACGGAACACACTGGCAGAGACTGATATGTGGGGATCACCTACGAAGATGGATAATGGGATCCATCTCTCTTTGCCCTCCTCCTGGAGGTTCTACCACATGCAGCTTGTGAAAACTTGCCCCTTGAACATTTACCAGTTTGTATTGGAATTTGATGTTTAGGGGACCTGAACATATCAGACAAGGACTCTGATGCTCTGGATTTTGAAGGAGAGCCAGCAATTTTGGACGTGATCCTTCGAATAGTCTCAATTTGTTCCAGAAGCTTTGTGTAGTAGGAACTAGAGTCCCCCTCTGGGGCGGCTGGGCTGGAGTCCCCCTCTGGGACGGCACTCGGGTTGGCGGCCGGACAGGCGGCACTCGGGTTGGCGGCCGGACAGGCGGCACTCGGGTTGGCGGCCGGACAGGCGGCACTCGGGTTGGCGGCCGGACAGGCGGCACTCGGGTTGGCGGCCGGACAGGCGGCACTCGGGTTGGCGGCCGGACAGGCGGCACTCGGGTTGGCGGCCGGACAGGCGGCACTCGGGTTGGCGGCCGGACAGGCGGCACTCGGGTTGGCGGCCGGACAGGCGGCACTCGGGTTGGCGGCCGGACAGGCGGCACTCGGTTGCGAAGCACTATGATGGACCTCGGGCTCAGCAGCACGGTGAGGAACCTCTGGCTTGGCAGCAGCGTGAGGAGAGTCAGCAGACTGGGTAGTCTGGCACAACAGCTCCTGGGATTCCGCAACAGATAAGGGCTAGGGGTGTGCCGAGGGGAGTGTAGCGAACTTACGTGCACGAAAATACGCTCCGCGAATAAACGTACGGCACACGTAGTTCTGGATCTACCCCAATGTAATCAATCTACGCATCACCCTCTATCATATTTAAAAATACCTATTATTATTCACACTTAAGAAACTAAAAATGTTAGAAAAGCAATGTGATATACCCATGTGTGAAATTACAAACTGAATATGGGAGCTCTCCTGACAGTGAATGAAAAAAAGCTATGTGTAGATCATATATTTGCTGTTATATTCACATCTGAGCTGCTGGATTGAAGAGATTTTTTTAATATAATAATTGTTATACTGATTGACAGATCCACTAACAATCTTGAAACTAATAAATAATTTCCCTACCACTTTTTTATTACATTATTTTATCTTGTCATTTATACAGTATATTATTTCTTTTGTTTGTTTTTTACTATTTTACTGGCATTTGAGACAATTCTTCTCTATATCCCTCTAAATATTATTTGCCATATGGTGCGATAATAGACCGGACATAATAAAACATTTTTTTTTAAATGTCACTAAGAATGAAAATTTTGGGGTAGATCCAGAACGACGTAATTCCCTGAACAATAGCTACTGCGCATGCGTAGTAGCTATTGTACGTAATCTGCGTATTGTTTTGATACGTAGAATGCGTATATGCGGTCTAAAAGAACGCATATACGCAATCTACGTATCGAAACGAAACGCATGCGCAGTAGCTATTGTTCATTGAATTACGTCCGTCTATGGAAGACGGACGTAGTTCTGGATCCGGCCCAAAGTCTTGAAATATCTCACTTTGCATGTAATGAGTCTACATTATATAATAGTTTCACCTTTTAAGTTGAATTACTGACATAAATTAACTTTTTAACTATATTTACATTTTTCGAGTTTCATCTGTATGGACTGCTAAGAATCTCTCCAAAAGTGGTGTTACGAATACCTGCTGTCTGATACAAGGTACACAGAAGTCCAAATAGAAATTAAGTGGTTTATTGAAGAAACAGATAACAGAGTCCAGGATATCAACAGATGGGTAATAAGGAAATGTCCAACAAGGTAAGCTGTGTAGAGGCAGTGGTATGAATGGCAATAAACAAATGTCCGGCAAGGTAAACTGCAGAAAGGCTGTGGCTTGAGTAGCAATGAACAAATAAACAGGTACTTCTGGAATCAGTGGTGCAACAAATACAGGTAGACAATACAGATAGCAGGAGACCAGATGAAGTATAGCTGGGATCGGTGGTGCAACAATGACAGAAATACAGTTCAGGTTACCAGGATTGCAGGATATAAATACAGGTATTGCTGGAATCAGTTGTGCAGCGATGATTATGGAGACTTCACATTTGCAGGATTGTAGCAGACCAGATGAAGATATGGCTGGGATCAGAGATGTAACAATGAAATGCAGATAGTTCAGGTTACCGGGATTGCAGGAGATAGATACAGGTATTGCCAGGATAGCAGGATCAAAACACAATCAGACAGCAGGCACGAGCAGGATACTAAGAAGTTCAGAATCTTGACACAAGCCGGAGACAGGAAGCTATGACCCACACCTGTGCACTGAATCAAGGGGAATATAAATCCAGTCCACAGGTGAGGGATAACGAGATATAATGAGGACTCCACACAAGAACACACTAGCAGCCACTAGTGGCAAGAACAATAAATGTCCAAATATGCACAGGTCTGCCCCTATGGGCAGACCAAGGTAATGCAGTCCAGGCGTAACAGTCTGCCCCCATGGGCAGACCAAGGTAATGCAGTCCAGGTGTAACACTTAATTCCAACACGTTTGGTTTAAAGTTTACACACAATGCTAGTTCCACTTTGTTTCACTACCAAGATATTACAGTTTATATCAAAGATTACTCCATCCAGACCGCTAGTTACAGGAAGGAGGTCGACACAAGCAAATTTTTATACTTCCATAGCTGCCACAAGAGGGAGTGAAAACATAACATCCCTAAGGGACAGTTCCTCCATTTAAGAAGGAACTGTTCCACTATTGAAGAATACAATACACAAGCAGGCCTACTTAAGGAATCTTTCCTTCAACAGAAATATCCTGATACAATTGTTAATGACGCTCTTAATTCAGCTCTCCAAATAGATAGAAAAGATACTCTTATACATAACCCTAAAGTACAGAATAACAAAGATAAGGACCTTCTTTTTATTACTCAATTCAATACATATGCACATGAGATCAAGAAAATTGTAAAAAAAACAATGCTGGCATTCTAGAATTTGATCCTATACTAAAACACACAGGTTGGACTAAACCAAAAACCATTTTTAAAAAAGCTAAGAACCTTAAAGACTGCTTGGTTACCAGTCACTTCAAGCCCAACCTTACTGGACGAAACAATTGGCTGTCAAATAGAATTGTGGGTAATCATAAATGTGGGAGAAATCAATGCATAACCTGCAATTATATGGATACTAATCATGAGACTTTCGATGGGATGGATGGAGAGGTATATAAAATCTCTAGCTATATTAACTGTAAGACTTGTTATGTTGTATATCTAATTAAATGTACATGTGGCATTATGTATGTTGGGTGTACAACGAGACAATCATGTGTACGATTTTTAGAACACAGAAGAAACATTCTGAAAAAGAACTTGACACATGCACTCTCTAGACATGTGTATGAGAAACATGGTGGCAATACTAACTGCATTACCGTTAAGGGCATTGAGCTGATTAGAGAGACCAAAAGGGAGGGAGATCGCTTTTCACGTCTCTGCAATAGAGAATCCTATTGGATTTTCAAGTTAGACACATTACATCCAAAAGATCTCAATGAATCCATTGAGCTTGATCACTAAACACTCTCTTTTAATTTAATTTAATATTTTTGCCAGTTATCTGCCAATCCCCGCTTTTGGTCTCTCCACCACCCTAATGCCCATAAATGTCTTTTAAGTACAATAAGTTCTAATAAGTCTAACTACCATCACATATTCCTCTCCATATGTCTCTTTTGTATATTGCCTGTTTATTACTATGACATGCCATTCCCCATTAGTAATATTCATAACTACTCCTTATCCTTTCGCCAATAGAGTATGTCAGAGTAGTCACATGACACCTGCCTTCCTCTATAGCAAAACTATTCTTTCTTCTTTTTGCACTATACATCAGAAATGACAATGGGGAATTAAAATATGGATAATATGGATCTCCTATTGCTATCCAAATGGACACATTTCTATATATCTTTATGTATGTAATGCATATCCATACGGTTGCAGTTCATATGCAATGTTGTTGTTTTTTGCGTATAATTGAGGAGTTTGATTTGATATGATCATCATATTCATATAACTGCAGTTCATATAAATTTATCTCATAATTAATGTTTCTATTCCTCTTTTGTGATTCTTTCTAACTGATTGTTTGTTCCTTATGATGGAACTTTTACTAATAATACACATCTTTACAAACTTCGGACATTCAAAACATCTTGTATACATATCTGTATATACTGTTTTATATCTGTATATACTGCTTTATATCTGTTTATAATATCTGCTTCATGATCCCTGAGTAGCATAATGATCTATCTTCCAATAAACATTCAATTTATATCTGTGGGAAATACACTAATACCAGCTTTATAATTAGGCCTACTCACAATAGGTCATGCTCTCTCTCTCTCTCTCTCTCTCTCTCTACGGGGCTACCCCTGAATGTGGTCACAATATAGGTCACGCTCTCTCTCTCTCTCTCTCTCTCTCTCTCTCTCTCTCTCTCTCTCTCTCTCTATAGAGTTTTTTACATAAATTATGTCACCTTGAATATAATAACACCATATGGGATATTATAACGCTGCTAAAAATGTCCTTAACATAATATAATATAATATAATTTATTTTATTTTATTCTACTTCATAATGTTATTTTTATGCTTCCTTATGTGTCGTCAAAGTCTTCTTTATGTTTATTTATTTATTTCTACAAAAGATACAATGTCAGGAGCCTTTTAAATGAGCTTGTCTAGTGAACCCACGGAGGACTGATTACATCAATTAACCATCACCTGAGAATTGAGGATATAAACCTCCTTTTACTGACACATCAGTCATATGCTCTCTGATGAAACCTATATGGAGAAACGCGTAAGAGCTCTCTACTAGACATTGCTACTTATATTTGCCATACCCAGGATTTTGGCACTTTTCACTCACACTATCAGACTCAGAACTCGTCTGTTATTTTATCGAGACAAAGTCTCCTCATTACCAGCGGCTGTTTAGACTACTCCGACTATCCATCACTCACAAGCAGGCAGGAGGACACGCCTCCTGCTGTGATCTGGCGGCCGTGCACGCTGCACCGCCTGAAAAGATTACCGGACCACACGCACAGGCCCTTGGAGTGGTAATTATACTGGCTTCCTATATCACCATCACTGCTCAGCTTTACGGCAGCCACAGACGCTGCACTGCCTGCCTGTAGCATCGAACCACCAAGACACGTTCTCTAGCGGTAACTATATTGGCTATTAGCCAAAACACTTTGCATGTACACTGCATCCCAGCCTCTATCTCTCCTAATTTCTGGGGCATAGTGACTACAGTCGCCTTTTTATATTGAGTCATTGAACTCTCAGTGCTTACGGTTTTTTGTCGAATACTAGCTTCAAGGAAAGCTGCTACATTACCATCTATATATCTAATCTTCCTTATGGGTGAACTCTAGGCTTAAAGACATTGCAATATCAACTGCTATTAACTCTGACTTTTATTTATACATTTGATTGACTTTTTAGTATCTAATAACCTGGTTACTTTTGGGTACTGCAATCCATGTTTAATGAGTTTTCAATTTCTTTGGATACATATGGTCTAAGGTTTTTATTATGTTATTGCATTTGATTATCCTATTTACATAGTCATATGAATAAATTGTGATTCTTATAAATCTCCTAGCGTTTTTTTTCTTTTCTATATTTGCTTTTAGCAGGGGTGGTCTCCCACAAAATAACAGCTGGAGATTTATTTGTAATTAACTATTTTTTGCGGTGTGTATATATCTTCATAACGCTGTTCTATTCTTCTTGTTTTTTTAATATCTAAAAGCAGCCCATCGCAGTGGGGAATGCAACCAGTCCTGTGGTTTGTCCTTGTTTGTCCAGTGCAAAGAAAAACGCTAGGTAATAGGCCCCTTGCCATGCAGGAGGGAGGAGGAAGGAGTTTTTCCTATTTTTCCCTTCAGCGAGTGCCCTCATCTGGCCCAACTGGACACTCAGGGTTTTAAAGGTTTTCACCTTCCTAAGTATTCATTTTTGCACATTTTCACCACCACAAAATCTGCATTTTGGAATTTTTTATTTACGCATATTTGAAGCCAGGATCTTATATAAGGCTAAAAATCAGCTAAAGGCGATGGGCCGCATTCTCATATGGGGTTGATTAACAGTGCCAGGTAACCTACTTTTTCCCTGGGTGTAGGTTATCGCTATAATTTGATGGTGGGCTGCGTTGGCAGACCCTTGTGTTGGTGGAAGAAATGCCGGTCAGTGGCCAGATAGTGTAGAGTGCTCAATAAATGGGCCCACAGGGCACCTGCCTTCATACTGCAGTTGTATGTCTTCGACTGAGCCAAGGCGAGTGGTATCCCGTGCCCAGGGACTGCGTGTGTTGTACAAGGTCGGGATCTAATCTGCGTAATGCCTTTCTGCCACCAAAATTTAATTAAAGATACTTGGTCAATTGGCAAAGTAATCCCCTGGATCCAAAAAGATACAGATCCTAGTCATACTGCGTTAGAATAATAAACATTCTGATCATTTAGACCCATATTCAGGTGTCCGTTTCATTATTTTTGTGTCTTCCAGTATTATTATGGAAAGGGGTAACGTATGCCAGAGGTTTATTCTCTGCTCTGATGAGCACCACATCCACTGAGTAACACAGCTTTAACATTTACTGCATCCCAAGTTCCTTAAACTTGTGCCCTCTAGAACCAGACCCATATTGTCCGTTTCATTATTTTTGTGTCTTCCAGTATTATTATGGAAAGGGGTAACGTATGCCAGAGGTTTATTCTCTGCTCTGATGAGCACCACATCCACTGAGTAACACAGCACAGCT
>WWET01004188.1:128889-138911 GCA_011038615.1 Limnodynastes dumerilii
CGGTTGAGATTCTATGAAATCGAACTTTGGGGTTCCGAATCGAACCGAGCCATGGCTTGGATCTTCCCGCCAAATTTGGATTTAAAATCAAGGCAAAATGCCATTTTTGCAGAAATGTCTGATATCGCGGTTTTGGATTTTTCAGCTGCTTTGTGATTGTGCAGTTCTTTATTTCTTTTCATAAAAAGAGGTGTCTTGGCTTGAAGACTTGGTGCAGTGTACTACAGGTATTACAGGGCACACAAAAATGATGATGTTGTTTGTGTCGAAGAAAGTCAGACTTTGCTGCCAACTATTTCTGCCTGCAAGCAGCACATTGTTATAGTCAAAGAACTAAAAAAATCAACCTCCTCTGCCTGTAAATATTTTTATCCAAATCCTGACAAAAATTTCTCAAGGCATCTGTTCCAATTATAGCATCAAATCTAGTTGAGGCAAGGACATCAAACATCTAGGCACCTCCTCCATGTTATGTCATTTGCAATGAGTCCATACTCAATGTTTAGCCAAAACTTCTTCAAAATCACTTTTAGCAGGCAGTCCATCAACTGCTGCTTGTAAAAGGGATAGATTCCAATATGTCCAATCTCCACCAGCAACACCTTCATCATCAACATCTTTATTTGAAATGCTGGGTAGTCCAGCATTGCAATTGTTTGGCCAAAATGACTCCCTTGAGGAACCTGTGAGCGAAACAACTGGTGCTGGTGCTGCTGCTATGGGTGAATCCTCATCACAGAAGGGGACCAAGAAGCCTATCCGTTTCAAACAACAATTGTCTGTGGAACAAGCTTTTGCTAGAAAAACCAAGTATGACAGCTGCCACCCTGTGGCAAAGTACATAACTGAAGCCATGACAGCTATGATAACAGTAGATTTACATCCTATATCCGCAGTTAATACTGCATTAATTACTTGAGCTCATGTGTCCATGGTAAAAAATTCCATCACTATTCTACTTTTCCAGGACAACAATTCCAGAACTTTACCTTGACATAAAAAGAAAAGTGATTTGATACAAAATATAATTTTAACGACTATTCATATAACTACAGTACAGCCGTACTGGTCAAACGAAAGATTACATGACTGTGACAGAACACCGGGCAGGGTAATTACCTTTAGCAGCAGCAGCAGTTGTTCATCACTAGGTCATTCACAGACAGCTATAGACAAAAATATAGCGCTATGACTACTGTAGACAAATCTTTATTAAATAAAATATATCTAAAACTAGAGATGAGCGGGTTCGGTTCCCAGAGAACTGAACCCACCCGAATTTGGTGATCCGAGGCGGGATCCGAGCATGGCTCGGTTGTTCCCGTCTGCCTCGGGTGACGTCACACTTGCCGGACTTGCAAATCCAGCGTCGGATCTCGGATCTCGCGGGTTTTGGATGGCCTTTATAAGTGCGCGTCTTTCCGCGCCTGTTCACTTCGGCGCGTGTGCGGTTATAGTGTCGTTGTAGCTCTGCTGTGTAGCGCTCTGCTCTGTTAGTTATTTTACTTACTATACTACTAGTAGTATTTACAACATAATACTCTGGGCTGTGTACAGTCAGTGGGGCTGTTTAATAGTGGGACTGTGTAGTGTGTACAGTCAGTGAGGCAGGTTAAAAGTGGGACTGTGTGCAGTCAATGGGACTGTTTTAAATTGGGACTGTGTACAGTGAGTTGTACTGTTTAAAAGTGGGACTGTGTACAGTCATTGGGACTGTTTAAAAGTGGGACTTTGTAAAGTGGAGCTGTGTACAGTTAGTCTTTAAAAACCTGCTAGGGTGCTGTGTGTGCCCCATTGCCTTGTTAATTGCGGTCAGCTCAAAGTTGTACCCATTTAAAATAAAATCTGGGATAATACCTAGATTTGGAATTTGTTTCAATTATTTTAAATTAAAAAGCTGTATAGGGTGCTGTGTGTGCCCCATTGCCTTGTTAATTGCGTTCAGATCAAAGTTGTACCCATTTAAAAATAAATCTGGGATAATACCTAGATTGTGTTTTTTTTCAATTCTTTAAAATTAAAAAGCTGTATAGGGTGCTGTGTGCGCCCCTTTGCCTTGTTTATTGCGGTCAGCTGCAAGCTGTACACATATCAAAAAAAAATATATTTAATTTATAACAGCGTTCTATTGTATTCTTTAACTTTTTTCAAAAGCTGTATAGGGTGCTGTGGGTGCCCCTTTGCCTTGTTTATTGCGGTCAGCTGATGAAAGCTGTACACATAAAAAAAACAAAAAAAAATCTTTTATAACAGCGTTCTATTGTATTCTTTAACTTTTTTCAAAAGCAGTATAGGATGTTGTGTGCGCCCCTTTGCCTTGTTTATTGCGGTCAGCTGAAAGCTGTGCACATATTATAAAAAATATATATTTATTTTATAACAGCATTCTATTGTATTCTTTAACTTTTTTCAAAAGCTGTATAGGGTGCTTTGTGCGCCCCTTTGCCTTGTTTATTGCGGTCAGCTGAAAGCTGTGCACATATTAAAAAATATATATATATTTTATAACAGCGTTCTATTATATTCTTTAACTTTTTTCAAAAGCTGTATATGATGCTGTGTGCCCCCCTTTGCCTTGTTTATTGCGGTTAGCTGAAAGCTGTACACATATTAAAAACAAAAAAAATTTCTTTTATAACAGCGTTCTATTGTATTCTTTAGCTGTATAGGGTGCTGTGTGCGTCCCATTGCCTTGTTTATTGCAGTCAGCTGAAAGCTGTACACATATTTTTTTAAAAAATTATTTTATACCAGCGTTCTATTGTATTCTTTAACTTTTTGAAAAAGCTGTCTAGGGTCCTGTGTCTGCCCCATTGCCTTGTTTATTGAGATCAGATTATTTCTGGCTGCGTACATAAATTTTTTCTGGTTGCATTTGACAACCCCAAAATATCACATTTCTACAAATTGTGCGTCACGGTCTTGAACATAAATGGAGGTCAAACAAGATGTTGAAGCACTTGCTGCTTCTAGTGCTGAAGCTGGTAGCACTGGCCATAAGTCTAGTATTCCTGCATTGGATAAGGATGATGGCCAATGTGTTGTAGCACATGTAAAGTCAAACAAACAATTTTTTTCAAGGATAAATAAAAGAAAAATAATTAATTCCGCTGAAGAGAAATGTAAGATTGGCAATATTCCATTCACAACATGAAGTGGCAAGGAAAGGCTTCGGCCTTGGCCTCTGTTTATGACCAGTGAATCAGCATCTCATAATGCTCGCAATCAAAAAAAAGGGAAAGTTGTACAGGCACAGGATCCAAGTGTGCTTTCTCAAATATCACACATTCCCGAGGAGAGTCTAAGTGTGCCCACAGTTGCCATGTCTTACTGTACTGTACCGGAAGAGGATGCTCCTTCCACCATTTGCACACCCTCTGCAAGTGGTGAGAGGAGCAGCGTTCATATAGAGGATGTCACACTGGAAGTACACCATGACGAGGGGGATATTGGTGTAGCTTGCTGTAATCAGAGTGATGATGATGAGGAGGATTTTGCTGATGGTGATAGTGTTTCTTTAACTAAATCCACAGTGGAGAATTTTCTTGACCATCGTATGAAAAGCCAGGCCATTCTCTTCATGCCCAGTCAAAATACAAAAAAATCAACCTCACATGTGTGGAACTACTTTTTCCCAAACCTGGACAATCACTGTGTAGTTATATGTACTCTTTGTAAAGCCTTTGTAAGTCGGGGCAGGGACCCGAACCACCTCGGAACGTCCTCCCTCTTACGGCACTTGCAGCGCGTCCATCATAAGTTGGTGACAACTTCCACCATAAATAATAGGAATGTAAACTGTCCAAGGTTCTTCATATTTCTCTGTTGGATCAAAGCGCATGCAATCACCAATAACAACACACTCCTCGTCAATGTCCTCAATCTGTATGGAAAGCAGTTCTCCAGTTTCCCAAATCATAACCCTGGGTGACTCCTCTCCAATTCGCCATTCCTCTGAAGGATCCTTGAGTGCTACACCGACTGATGCTGCTGCTGCTGTTGCTGGGAGGCAATCATCTTCATCCAATAAGTGTAACATGAAGAGTAGTACTTGTCATGTAACAAAACAATTGACTGTTCAACAGTCTTTTGCTAGTAAGACGAAGTATGACAGCAGTCACCCTGCTGCTAAGGGTATTACTGATGCCATTACAAATATGCTGGTGTTAGATGTGCGTCCAATATCTACCATAAGTGCAGTGGGGTTTAGACAGTTGCTTGAAGTACTGTGTCCCAGGTACCAGATCCCGTCTAGATTCCACTTCACTAGGCAAGCACATAAAAAAAAATGTTGCCAATGTCCTTAGAAATTCCGTTGTACCAACTGTCCACTTAACAACGGATATGTGGACAAGTGGATCAGGGCAGACTAAGGACTACATGAGTGTCACAGCACACTGGGTAGATGCATTGCCTTCTGTATCAGCACCAGCAGCAGCAGCATGTCACAAAAGCCACCTCATTCAAAGACAGGCTAAGCTGTGTATCACAAGTTTTGGTAAGAGGCACACCACTGAGAACATCTTACAAAAACTCAGACAAATAATTGCACAATGGCTTACCCCACTTGGACTCTCCTCGGGATGTGTGATATTGGATAATGCAAACAACAATTTAAAAGCATTATCTGTGGGCAAATTCCAACATGTGCCCTGCTTTGCTCACACACTTAATTTTATAGTTTACAATTTTTTAAAACGGGACAGGACTGTGCAGGAGATCAGTGGCACGCAAAATTTGTGGTCATTTTTGACATTCCTCAATTGCATGTCATAGACTGGAGCAGCAACAAAATTTTTTTTTATTTGCCACACCATCTGATGAAGCAAGAGATAGTTACGAGGTGGAACTCTACACTATACATGCTTCAGCGGTTGGAGGAGCAACAAAAGGCTATTCAAGCCTTTACAGCCACGTATGACATAGGGAAAGGAGGGGGAATGCACCTGACTCAAGCACAGTGGAGAATAATATCCGTGTTATGTAAGGTTCTTAAACCCTTTGAACTAGCAACACGTGAAGTTAGTTCTGAATCTGCCAGCTTGAGTCAGATCATTCCCCTAATCAGGCTTCTGCAAAATCAGCTGGAGAAAGTGGAGGAGGATCTGAAACGGAGCGAATATGCTGCTGTTAAGTATGTAGGAATTGCAGATCAAGCTCTTATATCACTTTCACAGGATTAAAGGGTCATCAGCTTGTTGAGCTCAGAGCAGTATCTTTTGGCCACAATACTGGATCCAAGATTTAAGTCGTTTCAGAACATCAAATAGCTTCTGTTGCAAAAATTGTCAGCTGAAGCTGAAAGTGACATGACAACAGCTCCTCCTTCATTTTCTCCTTCAACTGCTGCTGCAAGAAAAAATTTAACTTTCCAAACAGATGAACTGCCGGTGATAAACATCACTCAGACATCTGGTCTGGACTGAAGGAGCTGCCTACTATTTCGGACACGTTAAATGTCGCTGCAAATGACAGCAGCCATGTCTGATAGTCCGTTTCAATACTGGCAGGAGAAAAAGTCCACTTGGAAGCCATTGTACAAACTGGCTTTATTTTACCTTACTTGCCAACCCTCCAGTGTCTTGACCACCCTCCAGTGTCTACTCTAAAGAGTGTTTAGCACAGCCGGACACCTTCTCAGTAATCATCGTCAGTGATTACCCAAAATGTAGAAAAGATGATGTTTGTAAAATTGAATCACAAATTCCATGATGAAGACTTTAACAAGCAATTACCCTCAAACAGTAATGAACAACGTGACATGGTGGATTCCAGTGATGACGAATTAATAGTCTGTGAAGAAGATGATGTAGACACTGATGGGGGTGAGGAATCGGATTCTGATCCAGTTTGTACATTGACCATTTCTATCTTTTGTTATAGGAGCCCCATCCGATCAATAATTTCAGGCTCAAGTGACAGTCCCTGACTCTGAAGTTATTGCTTTGTTAAACTTTACTTGCTTTGTTAAACTTTACATCTCCACTTTCAGAAACAACGTAAGGGTGGGTAGTATTGGCCAATGGACTATTCCATCTTGCTTTTCCATTATTCGCTGTTTGTGCTGTTTGTAACTTTATTTTAAAATCACATCCATTCTAGCTTCATAAAAAAAAAAAAAATTGGTTACATAGAATACAAAGAAATAAAAAATATATATATTTTTAAATATAAGTTACGACAACTGTGTTGTCAATATTGTCATTTATTTATTTACAACTCTATTTCGACTTTAAATGTGAGTGCATTCCCTTTTTTTAAACTACATTTTTTGGTCAATTAAAAAAAATTATAATTTTGCACAGTGTTTGCTCAGCTGCCTATTGCAGGCCTTTATTCTTTTCAAATCTATTTCAAATAGTATTGTATGTAAGCGCCTTGACGTTGTCAATATTCAATTTTTATGTCCATTTAAAAAAATATATACATATTTTTTGCTCTGCTGTCTATTGCAGACATATTCATATTCATATTCATATTGCAAACATATTCATTTCTAATCTATTTATAATTGTATTGTTTGTCAGCGCATTGACGTTGTCAATATTCAATTTTTGGCTCCACTGTTAAAACAGGGCTTTATTGTTTTGAAATCTATTTCAAATAGTAGAGTATGTCAGCGTATTGACGTTGTCAATATTCAATTTTTCTGTCTATTTAAAAAAAAAAAATTGTTTGCTCAGCTGAGTATTGCTGGCCTTTATTCTTTTCAAATCTATTTCAAATAGTAGAGTATGTCAGCGCACTGACGTTGTCAATATTCAATTTTTGGCTACATAAAAAAAAATAAAAAAAAATAAACACAGTCTTTACTCTGCTGCCTATTGCAGGGCTTTATTGTTTTGAAATCTATATCTATTGTATGTCAGCGCATAGATTTTCAATTTTCAATTTTGGAGTGCGCCTCTCTTTCTTTTGATGGCGCTCGGAGAAGCAACTAAAAAGACTAATCAAGCCTAGACAGCCACGTTAGACATAGTGAAAGGAGGGGGAATGCACCAGACTCAAGCATAGTAGATAATTTTTTCCATGTCTACCACACAAGCGGTACTCCTGGCCGTGACCGTTCTTTCTGACACGCACTTTAATTTGAAAAAAAGTTTAACCAAAAAAAAATACTTTTGAAAAAGATATGTCCATCAATTAAAAATGTATTTCTTTTCTTGTTTTACTTAAAATCTGACGGCAAATGTATGTTGCTGCGGTTTTTGGTTTTCTAATGTTTTTCTATTACATGTCAGCGCTTTCTTTTTCTACATTCCTTTTTTTTTTGGTGATCAAAATATTTATAAGGAAACTGTATGCTCTGCTGCCTATTGGTGGCCTTTATTCTTTTTAAATCTATTTCTATTATTTGTCAGTGCATTTTCATTGTACTATCAATATGTTATGCCTGTTTTTTTTATTTTTGGTCTGCGTATATATATCCATACGCATAGTTTATGCTGTGCTGCCTCTTGCTGCCTTTTATTGTTTGTAAATCTCTTCCTTTTCGTCAGAAGCTGAAAAATTTGTTGAACCTTATATGAGTTTTCCGTTACTCAAGTATAGCTGTAATTTTATTTTTGGATATACAGCTCTTGTATAAGGGAATAGCAACACGGCAGAAACAACTGCAATGTTTTTTTCTGACTGGGATCACTTGTTATTCGTTGTTGCTGCTATTTTAAGACGAACTGAAGGACTCCTTTTCTTGTTTTGTCTTTTCATAATTGTGTTATCCAGAACTTGAATTATGTTAATTTTTTTTGAATTATATTGCTATTCAGTGTCAGCGTATTGTTTTATACATGCAATATTTAAGACTGTTTTTTTTGTGTTTTTTTTATAAAAATATGTATCCATATGCCAAGGCAGATTTTTGGGTTGTGTTCCTTTACTATCAGATGTCTTTTGACAACATTGGTGACTTGGATAATTTAATTATCTTGAACAAAAATGATTTTAGACACATTTGTATTGTCTGTGCCTTTTGCCACAAGCTGTCATGAATTTATACCCTGCTATCACTTTTCCTTAAGTGAAGTATAGCTCTAGCATGTTTTTTGGAACAAAGGTTTGTTCGTGTACAAGGTGATGCCAGAAACATCTGTTTTATTTTTTTTCTATTTTTGGCATCAGTATGGTGGCGTTTATTCGTTTCTAATGCACTGTTTCTATTCTATGTCTGTGCATTGTTTTTCAACATTCAATTTTTTTTTATTTCTCTTTATTTATCTATAAAAATATTCATACACCAAGTGTGTCCGGGGCTGCCTATCGGTGGCGTTTATTCTTTTCAAATGTACTCTATATCTATATTCAGCGCTAGCTTTTTCTATCTTCAATATTTTCATTGTTTTTTTCTTTGTCTTCAAATATTTATACACCAAGGGCCTGATACAGAGGTACGCCGATCCAGAGGTACGCCGATGCGCTGTGCTTACTAAAGCACAGCGTATCGGCGTTCACTTACCTTGGCACTCCCCCTGTGCGGGCGTATGGCCCCTTCCTTACGCTGGCTGAAGGCTAACCCATAAGCTCGCACAAGAGCGTATGGCTGTCTAGCCCGCCCCCCCCACCCTCATTTAACTACCTCCCCCCGGGGGACGTCCCCTCCAGCGTCCCTACGGCGCTGCTACGGACGCCCGATCCAGGATCGGGTGTTGCCGTAGCAACGTCGGGCAACATCTGCCTGGCGCATGCGCAGATCGGCTGAAAAGCCGATCTTAAGGTTACGCCCGCCGTCCGGGGCTGCCTATTGGTGGCGTTTATTCTTTTCAAATGTACTCTATATCAATATTCAATGTCAGTACTGTCTTTTTCTACCTTCAATATTTTCATAGTTTTTTCTTTATTTGCCTTCAAATATTTATACACAAGTGTGTCTGGGGCTGCCTATCGGTGGTGTTTATTCTTTTAAAATGTACTCTATATCAATATTCAATGTCAGTGCTGACTTTTTCTACCTTCAATATTTTCATTGTTTTTTCTTTATTTGTCTTCAAATATTTATACACCAAGTGTGTCCGGGGCTGCCTATTGGTGGCGTTTATTCTTTTCAAATGTACTTTATATATGTCAGCGCTGTCTTTTTCTACATTCAATATTTTATTTTTATTTTTTGAATCTTAGTTTGTCTTCAAATATTTATACGCCAAGTGTGTGCTGGGCTGCCTATTGGTGGCGTTTATTCTGTTCAAATCTACTATTTATATGCCACATGGTTCTCTCTCTCTCATTGAAATAATGGACTCTGTGAATCTGTGTTGAAGCCATTTGCTTCCTCAATTTCCATTCAACTATATACAATTGTATAACTCACTCAAACAGCAAGAATAGTCATCAATTATACCACCACGTACACCCATATTCTTTGCTGCTACCAATTTCTGTCAATTTTCTTTTACTAGGATCATCTTCCTTATTATTAAACTACAGCTTGGTTTACTGTTTAGGGGGTGTGTATTGTATAGGGGCACTGCTATACTGTGGTTGCGATCTGCCCATCCTCAGTGTGTGACCAATTGTCTTTTTTGTGGACAGATTTGTGCAACAATCACAAAGTGACTTCTGTCAATTATCTTAGTCATCCAGCCAACCTTTTGGCCTAAACTGGATAAAAAAAATAATATTGTGAGGTGTAAAGTGTTCAAAATAAACTGGAAATGAGTGGAAATTAATGTTATTGAGGTTCATAATACTGTAAGAACAAAAACACCCCCATATTCAACGATTTTAGCTGTTTGTATGATTTTTTACAAATTTCGAACCAAAACCAAAACACAGAAGGCCGGTTTTGGCAAAACCAATCCAAAACCAAAACACAAAAAAAAATACAAAACCAAAACACGAAAAATGGCCAGGCACACATCTCTATCTAAAACCGAGAATACCTATAACAGCACTGTATATACAACTTGCCAAATGTACAATAATAATAAATGCACACAAAATGCCCTAAAGGTATTCAGTATATTTATTCACTAAAGTCACTAATGCAGATACTATCTATCACAAACCGCGGCAGACGCCGCACTTAC
>WWET01004189.1:10933-22053 GCA_011038615.1 Limnodynastes dumerilii
TTCCCTACGAACAGGAAGTACTCCTACCCAGCCACAGACAGGAACTATTATAATGTTAATGTATCGGAAAAAGATTATCCGGAAATAATCCACAGCGCAAAGAGTATCCCTCCCCCCTCCCTCTCTTTCTCCCTTTTTTCTTAGTCTCTCTATATTGTTGACACAGTGAACTGACTTTGTAATGAGTTATGTTATGCTTACTGTGGTTACTGTATTATACCCCCCCTCCCTTTTTATTTCTGTACCCCTCAATGCTTCTTTATTCAATAAAAACTATTTATGATAATGTTAATGTATAATGTCTGACAAACCTTGCAAAACTTTCTAAAATAGAAAACAGTATGTAGACAACCGCCAATCCTTCTCCCCTTTTTCCTTTTTTTTTTGCTGCTTTTACTTTTTCACCCTTCGTCTCCCCTTCCCTCCTTCTCTTTCCTCCCTATACAAAATGTAATTTACTGTTTCTTCCAAATACCCACATCCGTGCTGCGTACACAGCTCCTTTGTTCAGTAAATAAGTCAATGAATCAAAAGCAAGGACCTCCAATCCCAAACAGAACATGGGCTTAACTTAGAAAATGTAAACCAGTCTAAAAATATGACAATCAACTTTCAATTCAATCAGTCCATCATATGACGTGATACCTCAGAAAATAGTTCTGCAATAAGTTAGTCTTGATTTGGAAGAGACGCTTCCTCTGCGGATTCACAAACATAAGCTTGCGCATCTTGGGGAGTAGAGAAATCTTTAAAAGATGATCCTTCAAATAACCTCAAACGTGCTGGGAAAAGAAGAGCAAATTTCCGGCCATACTTCACTAGCTGGGTGCATAACAGAGAAAAGGTTTTGCAGGCTCTTGACACCTCTGCCGAGAAATCTTGAAAGATCCGTAGGCGGTGCCCCTCCCACATCAATTGATCTATTTTCCTGGAGGCGATCCAGATGGCTTCCTTGTGCACATATTTCAGGCATTTAAATATAACAACTCTAGGCCTTTGCAAACCATCTGACCTGGGACTTCCCATGCGATGTGCCCTCTCAATGGCAAGGTCTTTACATTCATCTGTCACATGTAGAAGATCCGGGAGCGTAACATGTAGAAATTGAAATAGGTAATTCCCTTTACAAGATTCTGGCAGGCCAATTATTCTTAAATTACTCCGTCTAGACCTATTCTCCAGGTCATCAATTTTATTTAACATTTGGTTCTGTGTCTTTTGCAAATGGGCTGTTGTTTCTTTAAGTGCATAGACATCTTGGAAAGATGCCCCACTATTTGCTCAGAAGCAGTAATCCTCTGCTGCATCTTGGATAATTGATTCTTCACCTCCTGGATTGCTTGGCTGAAAGTAGCAGCTTGCTTGGCCATTAGAGGAGCCATGGTTAACTGTATGGCCTTTACTATGTCTGCATAGGCTAAAATGGGGATACTTTTCTCAGGCCTGGAGGTTGGGGAGAGCTCTGGTGGGGACAGAGAAATGTCCATATGTACTCTAGGATCTTTAAGCATCTGTGCTGTTAGATAGCGCTTCATAAGGGGGAGAGGAGAGAGCTGCCCATTCCGTCCAAGTTGTGCTAAATTTTGCAGGCTGACAGGGGGCTAGATGTAAAGTCCCGCTGTGGCCGACATGGAGCTTACTCACGGCGCGACCTGTAGCATGGGTGCCAGAACCGGGAGTCGAGCCAAGCCTTTATTGGTTTTAATTTTGATGTTTATGGCTTACAGCTTATTAGAACCCCAAAAGCTAAATTTCTCAAAATTAGAATATTACATGAAATAAAAATAAAAAAGTTTTTTTAAATACAGCAATGTCAGCCCTCTGAAAAATATAATCATGCATGTGTACTCCGTAAAAGAGAAAATAAGTGCTGCACTAACAGAAACCAACTAGATATAGATATAAATATAGAAACAAAGTATGCTAGTTGTATCGAGTAATATATAAACAAATTATTAAAAACTTGAAGAGCAACAGTTGAAATAATAATACAGCGTGGCTAATAATTAAGATAAGTAGAGTCTAGTATAGTATTTGGTTTTAATTTCATGTTTTTTTAAATGTATTACTGGTTTTTTCTCCTCGAGTTAATTAGTTCACACCTGAGTCTCTGACATGTGACTCAATAAGAAGCCCACAAGGCCTTTTTACTCAAAATACCTCTGATGAAATGGCGTTTGCTGCCATGAAACACATCAGGTGAATCATTGAACTATTTGTGGCATTTACAATCGCTCTTCCCCCTATGTGGGATTCTATCAGCTGATCTCCCAAGTCTCCTATATCTTCATCTTAAGGCCACTTCAGCCAGACTGTCTCCCCGTCTATCCACTACCTCTGCTTCGTACAAGACCTCCGTTACGGAGTATAGGAGCCTTTTCAGTGGCCTATGAAAGACTGTCATCATTACCATCTTGCAACGGTCTGGTGAACTAAATCATTTATACTCACCAGCCGCCTCAGACCTCCGTGCCACGGAGTATAGGAGAAAACTTAACAGCACCCAAGAGACTACCGGTGTACAGATCCAGCTGGCCGGCGCGGACGCACGACCGCCGGCTCAGTGAGCATTCTTATCATCACCCTTACATACTGCACTTTATTGGGAAAATATTCCTATTTGCCTACTAGGGAATTTGGCACTACTACCAGAGGATTGTAACCAGTCAATTGACTGTACGGTTGTTTATAAGAATCTAGAGCTCCTTCATTTTTTCCACTTTTTTTGTTCATAGTGAGATCCTATGCATGCATAGTAATAAGGACGATTTCATTACTTACCTTTATCCGGATGATTAAGATTGGACTCTACTTATCTTAACTTATTAGCCACGCTATATTATTATTTCAACTGTTGCTCTTTAAGTTTTTAATAAATTGTTTATATATTACTCGATACAACCAGCATACTTTGTTTCTATATTTATATCTAGTTGGTTTCTGTTAGCGCAGCACTTATTTTCTTTTGTTAACTCCCAAGGTTGAAGCTCCCTTTAGTGCAGCGGCTCTACAGATATACTTTTTGTTTAATTTTTAAATGCACTTGTTTTAGCGCCAATTAGGAAAATATATATTTTTTGTATTGTCTGATATGTACTCAGTACTTGGTGTGGGCCCCTTTTGCACAAATTACTGCCTCAATGCGGCGTGGCATGGATGCTATCAGTCTGTGGCACTCCTGAGATGTTATGGTAACTTCACACTGGACTTCAAGCATCTTGGATTGTGCCTCTCTATTCTTCCACCAGACTGTGGGACCTTGGTTTCCTTTCTTTAGCCCAGGTAAGATGCTTCTGACGTTGTTTGTTGTTCAGGAGTGGCTTGACAAGAGGAATACAAATTTGAAGCCCATGTCCAGGATCTGTCTGTGTGTGGTGGCTCTTGATGCACTAACTCCAGCTTCAGTCCACTCCTTGTGCAGCTCCTCCACACTTTTCAATGGCCTTTTCCTGACAATCCTCTCCAGGCTGCGGTCATGCTTTGATACAGCACTTTGAGAACATCCAACTTCTTAGTCAATTTGATTTTGAGGCTTTCACTCCTTGTGAAGGGTATCAATGATGATTTTATGCACAACTGTCAGGTCAGCAGTCTTCCTTTATGATTGTGAATTCTACTGATCCAGACTCAGAGACTATTTAAAGGCTCAGGAACCCTTTGCAGATGTTTGGAATAATTTAATGATTAGAGTGTGATACTTTGAGCCTATGATATTGAACCTTTTCACATTATTCTAATTTTGTGGGATTTTGAATTTGGAGTTTTCATAAGCTGTAAGCCATAATCAACAAAATTAAAACAAATAAAGGCATGAAATATCTCACTTTGCATGTAATGAGTATATATAATATATTAGTTTCACCTTTTAAGTTGAATTACTAAAATAAGTGAACTTTTGCATGATATTCAAATTTTTCAAGTTTCACCTGTATGACAGGTTTTAACTATATGTAATTACCAATACAAATGAGCTATTTTGTTATATGATATTTATAGCAACTGCCATCAAAGAGAGAACAAAAGTCTCATCCCTCAAATCAGTATAGGCAATGAGTGCAGTTTTCTTGGTATTTAGACCGATGATAGAGTTAAATCAGCTATAGTGGTATACAGTACACACAGAGGGGGTGATTCAAAGATTCGATTGCGAAAAGATCGCAAATATACGCACCTTAGTTAAGATCTTACCAGGTTACAGCCCACTGCATAAACAGTCACTCCCCTTGCAAACCGCGGCGGATCTTAAAGTTAGACCACCATTGACTAACCCTAATTCTGCGCTGTCATTTGAGATCTTAAGGGAAGTAGTAGCGTTTACTTGCGATCCTAAGTGTCTGCCCGCGCCCACTTTCCCTCATCTCCCTGCCTCCCCCCGCCCATTTTCATGCAAATCCTTCAGATCTTAAACTTTCACAGCACTAAGATCTTAAGTGCTTGCGATCGATTCAAAGGTACGCTGTTAGCGAATTTACGCTCCTATCCTCTACGTAGACGGCGTTGCACTATTACTACGCATGCGCAGTTATGCGAATTTTATACGCACCTAAGTTGCGTGAAAATCGTATCTCTGAATCAGCCCCAGAAACACCAGGTATTGTCAGTAAAGCAATGGTACAATATTTGTATACTTCAAAATATAAGAAACCAGTTATAAGAAATAGTTTGGGCTATATAGAAAAATTAAAGTTTAGTATTGTAACTTTATATTCAAGAAAAGAATTAACCTAAGTCAATACAATATTTCACAATCTTCGTGAAGATACTGTCCCAGTCTGACAAATGTAGTAGCTGCGATGTATGCCGATTTGCAGCAATATTAACTCAGGGTTCCTTGTATAAGGCAATCAGATTGTCCAATATCTTGGTCCTTGCTATGGACAACTGTGCTGCTTATTTCGCGCGCTGCCAAACAGGAGGTCCTATATCCTTTGGGACTTCAAACTTGCACTATATGGAAGATGATCTCTAGTTAACCACCAATCCCTATCTAGGCCATATACTAGCCACAAGAGGATATGTGATCAACTTTTGGTGGTAAATGTTGTTTATAGAACCACAGTGGAAAACTGGTGCAAATTAGCCAGCCAGAATGTAGATAACAGAAAAATCTCTTGCACGTTTCCTATGGGGAAAAGAGAACTGATTAACGGTGAATTCCAGATATGTGCTGCAGATAGCTTTCAACCCCTGGCAAGACACTCCAAAATGGCTTCCTTTGAAGAAGAAGATGGTGGGAGATGATTCAGTCTCTAGTATCTCAACACACATTACCCCCACCTCACATGCTAATATTACACATTACCCCCACCTCACATGCTAATATTACTCATTACCCTTACCTCACATGCTATCATTACACATTACCCCCTCCCCCCTCATACTTTAATGAGGGGGAGGCTTATAAGCCTCTTACCTTGTCTTCCCCGCTCTTCTTCCCTTTCCATCCTCGGCGGTGCCTCTTCTTCTAAATGACTCTGACGTCACTACGTCAGTGTCACGCTGATAACGGCGATACACATGCACAGTGCCCAGACCGACGTGTCCAGGCACTGTGTATGTGCTGCCAGTTGTACAGTGTCCAGGAATAATACTATTTTTTATAGTTACATTAAATTTTATGTAACTCTAGATATAGTATTATTCCCAGACATTGTATTGTGTCCCGGAGAAAGGGATGCTCTCTCGGGAGCCAGGGAGATCTCCCAGGATTCCGGGAGTCTCCCGGACATTCCAGGAGAGTCGCAACCATGATTTATATATATCAAATGCCATATTATTCATATTGATATTGTGGTATTACTTCACGTAAGTTAAGTACTAGAACTAACTTATATTAGTCAAACAGATACTGTTGTAGTGTAAAAGAAGTACCTCTTTGCAGTAGAATACTAGAGAGTCTAGAAGATATCTGTATGATAATATAGGCAGTAGATAAGATTGTTTATTTATTATATTAAATTGTCAGTTTTCAGTGCTAAATATGTTTTAGATACAAAATACCAGCCTGATAGCTCCTTTCTTCATTTAAACTGCTTAAATGATTAAAGTAACTGCTGCAGTTCTGCAGAATCTCCATTATGACGAGTTAAAAGCCATGCACAGAGCACAGTGCTCTGTGTTGCAGCTCCGGTCAGCAGAATTTCGTTTTTTATTAATCCAGCAACCATGATGTTCTACACCCTGTGTGATTGCACCGGTAGCCCATGTCTTCATCTGTTGCTGCGCGCACACACACACACTCACACACACACTGCACCCCATAATATATACTCCCTACATCTATATGTATAACATACACAGTGCACCCTATAATACATTCTCACTACCTTTATTGCTCACACACAGTGCTCCCCATTATACATTCCCCATACTTCTAGCACCCCATAATATAGCTCTCACACACGCACAGTGCACCCCATAATACATTCTCCCTACCTGTCTCACATAAACAGTACACCTCATAATATATTTTCTCTACCTCTCACATTGCACCCCATATATACATTGTACTCCATATATACACATACAGTGCACCCAATAATACATTCTCTCTGCCTCTATTACTCACACACTGCACCCCACATATACACATACACTGCACCTCATATACACACAAATTGTGACCCATATACATACATGCACACCAGAGGCAGAGCTAGCGAGTTGTGGGCCTAGGTGAAAAACCTATACACCTAGGCCTACAACTATGGAAATCTATTCAGCAACAATGAATAATATTTTTCATTGGGAATGGGCGAAGATCCACCATGTAGCAACATGTTTGCGGTGGCATATTTTATGATTTAATTGAACAAGGGTTGGTATCTTCTGCACTGCTGGCAACTGGGTGGAGTGTGGGGTAAAAGTACTGGCTGCTAAAGTCCCTGTAGGTGGAATTTAAAAGGCAAAAGGAGCTGCCTCTATAAATAGCTCAATGGGCCAGATCCAGAACAACGCTTGTGAGCGAATTTACGATATTTAAAGTGTACAATAGGGGCGTGCTTAGTTGCGTAAATACGTGTTGCCCATACGTACGTGTGCGGATCACTGCAGTTACGTTGCCAAAAGTTAAGGTAGGGTTTGAAAAGCGTATCTTGACAAAATACGTACATTCAAGGGGTGTGCCTAGGGGAGTGTATAGAAGGTACACACACGAAAATACGCTATGCGAATAAACGTACGGCAAACGTAGTTCTGGATCTACCCCAATGTCTCCACTAGGGGAGAAGTAACAATATGAGAGATGTTTGCCCTGTGCCAAATCCATGCCATAAAATGCAAGTTGTATTTTGATACACCTAATGTGTGTTGAGATTAGCAACAATATGCACAAATACTGGAACTAATATCTCAATTATGTAAAATGAATATAGAAACAAACTTTATTTGGCTACACCAGAAACAGGTTTAAATTTGCAACAAATAAAAACAAATGAAGGTGGAATTGTCCAAATCGTGTGTACAAAATAAAGATTGATAAAGTTCAGCTATTTGACACACAGCAGCGGGGAGTGATCCTCAAACCACTATCAGTAGCAGGCACTGATATGCTTATTCCGCAAAGGGAGACCCTTGTGTCCAACTAGATTTAGCATTTAAACTCTTAGGGCCAGATCCTGATCTACATTTGGTTTACGTTTCAACGCGTAGCGTATTTACGCTTTCGTAATTACTATGCACTCCCCTAGGCACTCCCATCAGTCGTACGTATTTTTGCCGTTTTACGCTTGTCAAACCCTACCTTAACATTCTCAAGCGTAACTGCGGTCGGCCGTAATGGTTGCACATACTTATGCGCCTAAGCATGCCCATACCAAAGTATAATTGTGGGTGTCGTATGCCTGGCACACCCCTTCATCAGTAGTTACGCTGATGAGCCTAGGCTCGTAAGTATGTTCAGAGTTTCTGGTCGTAAAATCAGCCATGCGCAAGCGCAGAAGATGCAAAGCTGCGTTTTTACGACTCAGAGTAGTATAAATACGCTAGTGGTTGTAGCTCTGGATCTGGCCCTTAGTCCCAATAGGAGTTGGTAGACACTTGTTTACACTGGATCCAGACCAACGCACGTCTTATGGACGTGCGTGGTCTTTAGGTACGACAGCGTAGCAGGGACTTGTGTCCAGATTACTACCTTAAAATATACGACTTGGTCTGCGGACTTACGTCTGCAGACTATGTCATAATGAGCCTTCCCCCTAATTTAAATGCCTATCTCCGCCTATATGGGCAAAAGTTAAGAAGGTACGGATTTTTAGTTATCCACACTCAGGAAACATAGAAAGAGTCACATAGCCCATCCATTCTGCCCAGTTGTTTATTTAAAACTATACTGACCCTAGACCCTATTTACCCTTAATTTAGTTTAGGATATCCTTATATTTATCCCAAGCATGTTTAAAGTGTTCTACTCTGTTAGCCTCAACCACCTCAGATGGGAGGTTATTCCACTTATCTATTATACTTTCAGTGAAGTAATTTTTCCGCACATTTCCTCTGAATCTACCACCCTCCAGTTTATATTCATGCCCTCATGTTCTATTACACCTCTTCCTCCAAAAATTGCCACCTTCCTCTAGCTGTTAACAACCCTTGATATATTTGAAAGCTACTATCATATCCCCCCTCTCCTTTCTCTGCTCCAAGCTATATGTCACGAACTATGAATCTTAGTGGGATCTGCCCGGGTTTCCAGAGAAGCAACAGATGTGAGGTGAATAAATGATGGGTTTAATGAAGTTGAGCAGCAAAACACAGATGGGAGCATACAGGAGTGAGAATGTACATGAGTACATGAGTACATGAGTCCAGAATGAGATGACAATGAGGAAGTGCCAGAGAGTTCGTCAGGAGATATGAATAAAGTCCAATAATAACACTGGTAGTCCGGAATGGTGTCCAATGGGAATTGGTGAGGGCATCAACTGGGACACAGGACTTGAACTCCGGGCAGGGCCTAAGAACCGGACCTCAGGGTTGAACCTCAGGGCTGGAACGTCGGACTGGACTGCAGGACTGGACTGCAAGACTTGACCACCAGGACTAGATTGCAGGATTGGACTGCACGACTGGACCACCAGGACTGGACCCCCGGACTGGACCGCAAGACTGGACCACGGAACTGGACCACCGGACTGGACCGCAAGACTGGACCACGGAACTGGACCTGGGCGTGGCAATTTTACGTGAGTCCAAAATACGTCTGAAATACGTAGTAGGTGGGGGTTTGTATTTAAAGTGTACAGTATGGGCGTGCTTAGCTGCGTAAATACGTGTTGTCCATACGTACGTGTGCAAATCACTGCGGTTACGTTGGCAAAAGTTAAGGTAGGGTTTGAAAAGCGTATCTTGACAAAATACGTACATTCAAGGGGTGTGCCTAGGGGAGGGTATAGAAGGTACGCACACGATAATACGCTACGCGAGTAAACGTACGGCAAACGTAGTTCTGGATCTACCCCAATGTCTGTAAGGTATGTGTCCCTAAGATATATAGTCTGTATTGTATTGCAGTTTTTAGTAAGAAACGGGATTTGTATACTGGAGAATAGAATGCTGCCTGTATTGTATAGTAGCGGCTATGATTTGCTTTCTTTTATTGTGTTTACAAGATTGTGTTTTATGATGCTTACATAGAGACTATACTCTAGAAACTATAATGACAAATTGTTAAACAGGTAGGCACAAATTTAAAGTTTGCAGGGAGGGGCCGAACACCCTAGCACCGGCCCTGGGGCTGGGTTAGGCACTTATGTACGACAAGGCAATACATACGATCAGAGATACGCAAGGAAAAGTTAAGGTAGGTTCTGAACACATAAGTCAACTAAGATAAGTGCATGCAAGGGGAGTGCCTGGGGGAGTGCATTATCCTTAGTAGTGCATAACTCGGGTACACATGTGAAAACGACCATAAGTCTGGATTAGGCCCCTTGTGCACACAGTAGCCCATAAACTACCTATGTGTAATGGATGCCCCCAGCCACATCACTCACCCCAAATAATATAAACCCAATAAAAACACTGACACTTTCCACAAAAGGGCCTCCAGGTCATTATGGCCAATTGTGAATACGGATCCATCCCTTCTGGGTCTGAAATCTCAGTCTTTTCTACACAGCCACACTCGGGGAAGAAATTTAAAAGATCTCCTTTGTAAGAACAACATCAAATACAATGCCCCAGGGGACAAACAGAACTTCCTATCTCATAAACCAGGATGTTATAAGTGTACCGGATGTTTGACTTGCAGCCAAATGGACACTGGTCCAATATTTGTACATCCACAGTCAAAAGAAAAATTCATCATTTGTCATATCATCTCCTGCTCCAGCAGGTTTGTAATCTATGTTATCTATTGCCCCTGTGGTCTTGTCTACATGGGCAAGACGATAAGGACGCTAAAAGAAAGACTCACCTTACATAGGTCTGCTATTAAGATGATTCTCGAGGGGAAATCCATTGACCAGCCACTGGATTAAAGCAGGACATTTGCAATCTGAGATCCGATGGATGGGAGTGGACATTATGCCAGCGCCTCAAAGAGGTGGAGAGCATGAAAAACTGTTATTGAAATTGGAAAGCCAGTGGATCTATAAACTTCATGCAGTAGCTCCCACCGGTCTTAATGAAACCCTTCCTTTAAACTGCTTTTTATAAGTAGCCTATGTATATCATGTCTGTCTATTAGGGTTTTCTTTTATGGGTATAATAATACTAGTTCCTCAGTGTTGTCTTGATTCCCTTTCTTGGTATACATCATATTAGAATTTAATTGTATATGTTTCATAGTGCTTGCTATAACTCTCTGAATTGTTTTTAAGATAAATATGATGTCTGTCCACTTTTAATCGATTATGTTGTTTGTTTATAGTGGTCGCCTAGCAAACGTGACGCCAGTGACGGCCAGACTGCGTATCGCCTGCCCCCTTCTCGGGCACTATATGTGATTGAAACGTCGGTAATAAATCTTGCCGGGAAGGCTTGTTTTACAGCTTTACAAGACTCATGAGTGACTTCAATTGTTCCTTTTCTATGACTACCATCTGAAGAGCACCTAAGCAGTACCTAGTTGTATGGAGGGGTGACAGTACCCCTTGGATATATATATAGATATATATAGA
>WWET01004189.1:109505-123550 GCA_011038615.1 Limnodynastes dumerilii
ATTTTCAGCATATTTTTCGCTCAAGGGGCGTGCGTTTTTTACGACGATAGTCTGGACGCTGGAGTTACTACACAGAGGCGGGGACAACAATTTAAATTGTACAGTATGGGCGTGCTAAGCCCAGGAGGACCAGCGGATCGGTACGAAAATTCGCACGTACGCTGGAAAATCTTAGGGCAGGGTTCAGCCGGCGTAAGCAGGTACAATCAATTGGAATGTTAGGAGCGTGAATGTTTTTACGCCCGGGCGAACGTTCGCTACACTCGCGGGCGATTGCGGTCGTAGGTCTGGATCAGGCCCTATGTACCCAAAAAACGAGGTAAAAAGGGAGGTAATAAAAAGAACTTAAATCGTAAGAAATTATCAAAGAAAAAAAAGAAAAAGAAGGTTGACAAAAGGAAAATGGATGTAGTAATGGAGACCACAGTACCAAAAGACATTCAGATTTTTTATTTAAGTTCCCATCCCCTTACAAGAGATGAAGAATCCGTTTTGAGTAAAGGTCTGAAATTTGCCCCTCATAATCGTTTTAACCTTTTCAATTCCTATGTGGATCTCCAGAAATTTGTTCGCAAATTAGCACTTAAAACGTTTTTTGAATACAATGATCTTGATAGTACACCAAATCCTCCCCAGAAATTTAAACCCAAATCCCTTTTTTCTCCCCAAACACAAAAAAGGCCATCTAGTTGAAACCTTCGAACATCTGGTCCTAAAGGAATTTGAAAAGATTTCTGTTGGGAATAAGACTAAGCACAAGTCCCATCTTACAACTGAAAATTTGACTATAAAGGAGAAAAATGCCTTAAAATCCCTTAAGAAACTTGATGATGTTATTGTAAAACCCGCCGATAAAGGCGGAGGTATTGTTCTCCTTAATAAGAGTGACTATAAATCTGAGATTATTTCTCAGATCCAGGACACTAACACTTATTAAAAACTGAAGAGTGATCCCACAGCTATCTATACAAAAAATCTAATGAGCCTTTTAGATACATATATGGATAAGGGAACCCTGACTAAGAATGAATTCGATTTTATTAAAGGATCGAATCCCGTTATTCCAGTGTTTTATACACTACCTAAAGTCCACAAGAATTTACAAAAGCCCCCTGGACGACCGATCGTGGCAGGTACAGGGTCCTTAACGGCTAATCTGTCCATGTTTATAGATCACCATCTTCAGCCGTTCATGAAAGTAATCCCAGCGTATCTTAAGGATACGACAGATATTTTATGCAAATTGAAGAATATTAAATGGGAGAAGGGCTCTTTCCTAATTACAACCGACGTTACATCGTTATACACGATCATTGATCATGAAGTCGGCACAAATGCTGTTAAACATTTTTTATCGAATTCTAACTTATCTCCTGACCTTCAGTCATTCATTTTAGATGGGATTAAATTTATTTTAAATAATAATTTTAAATTTAATGATGCCTTTTATAAACAAATCAGGGGCACTGCCATGGGGACCAGGTTCGCACCAAGCTATGCTAACCTTTTCATGACATCTTTTTTATATGGCGAGGGCCTAGAACCACCCTTGACGATTTTTGTTTATTCCTCAACAACAATTCTATTAATGTTAAACTTTTATATGATATTAGCTTGACTACAGTAAATTTTTTAGATCTCACCATTTTAATTGATCACGATTTTTTAAAAACCAAGAATTTTACGAAATCCACGGACTGTAATTCTTTCATCCCCAGACAGAGTAGTCACCATCAACAATGGCTTAATAATGTCCCAAAAGGACAGTTTCTCGGAATCAGGCGTAACTGTACAGATTCAACAGATTTTGAGACCTCTGTCAGGACAATGAAGAACCAATTCCTTGCAAAGGGTTACTCAGAGAGCTTCTTAGAGGAGAAAGTCCTCAGTGTAAGAGATACAGATCAAGATTCACTACTCATCCCTAAAACCAAAAAGAACCAGCCTCTAGAACAGATGGTTTTTATTACTCAATATAATCAGAATTACAAGCAGATAGAAAAGGCCATTAGTAAACATTGGCCTATTCTTATGGAGGATCCAGATCTCCACAGATGGTTAGGCGAATTCGTATATAGGAAGGCGCCTAATCTTAAAGATTCTCTTGTACATAGCAATTTTACTGACTGCAAACCTGCCTCTAGTATAAAGACAAAAGGTTTCTTTAGATGTGGCGACTGCCCCATGTGTCGGATCTGTAAAACAGAGAACAAACAAATTAGCTTCACATCACCAAGCAATGGCAGATCAGTTAATATCGATGAATTTATTACCTGTAATTCCAAGAACTGCATCTATGCTATAACCTGCAAATGTGAGAAAACTTACATAGGGAGAACTTCTCGTCCTTTAAAAGTAAGATGGAGTGAACACTTAAGAAATATTAAAAACCAATTATGTTCTCATTCCCTCTCTTTGCACTTTAAAGCTCAACACCAGGGAAAGGGCTGCCATATTAAATCATTTTGTGGTTTTAACTTAATTAGGAACAATGGTAAAAATCTTAATTGCAGTGATGTTCTAGCCCGAACAGAAATGAAATATATTTTTGAGCTTGGGTCTTTAGAACCTGATGGGTTAAACCATGACTTTGAACTCAAATGGTTTCTTTGATTTTCCTCATACAGTCACACTACCCTGTTGCGCCTGATCCTGTCTGATTTCGGAAGCTAAGTGGGGTAGGCCTGGCAAGTGCTATAATGAGAGACCCCATGGGAAGACCAGGGACTGTAAAGGGACTCCTATGAGAACCAAAGCTTCTAATGCTCTGGTTCTCACAGGTAAGACCATTCTGCTCTTTACATATTTATTTATTATTTTTATTTTTCATTGTTTAGGCTGATCACTGATATATCTACAAATATAGATGTCAGAATTTCATGTTTGCCATATTCCCAGTTTATGGCATTTTATGGTGTTAGTGATTTGCCACATCTATACTTTATCTGTATTTCTTTTTACCCTTGGGATTGAAGCTCTCATGCTTTATATTTATATGTTTTATATTTATATGGTTTGAATTTTAATTCCCTTTTTAGTATATGTATTTTAAGGGTGAATTTTATGAGTCCCTTACCAAACACCCTCCAGAGATTCACATATTAGGTTCATATGAAGCCAGGGACCCTCTTCTATGGCCCCAGTTTTACATCACAGGTGTTATGTTTATTTGTATCTTTATCATTAAGAGATAGAGTGCACCTTTTTCCATCCTAATTTTTATAATTTTTTATTTATTTATTCACTGTATATATGCAGGGTGTTATGTAATGATTTTATTTGTTGTGTATACCTGTCACGTTTTAGGCTAGATATCTGTAGATTTATTTGCTTCATTGATATTATAATAAAGTTTTTAGGGGTTTCTATGCCTATTTTATTGATAGGGAGGTGTTTCCCTTTTTGTAATACATAGGTTCACTATTTATACACATCGTTGGTATCCACTCATTATCCCCATATCTTGTTTTCTTTAGATAGCAAGATGTGACTCTGTTATATAAGTTCTCAGGTCACACCAACTATTTGCCCAGTCACTATTAGGTACAAACCTTTTTCACTCACGATCTTATATTTCACGTAGATATTAATATCTGGTATTTTTCTAGATCCCTTTTTGTCCATTCATTAATATATTTGGAGCGCTTGATTTGTTATGCATTGCTCCCTCCCCATAGGGTCGTCAGCCCTTTCACTCTCTCACTGATTAACACATTATTATTTCTTTATATAAGGATTCTGTCCTGCTTATTCATTACTTATATGCATAGCCTAGGGGTTAGCTTGCTGTTTTGGAGTTCGAACCACTGTGGGGGTATACACATTTTAGAAATATTCCTGCTTTACATTTTATTCGTTTCCTTGTTCTTATTTTTTATGATGTAGAATTGTAAATGATGCTTGTTGTTTTTTAGAGTCTGCTGATTACATACAATACCACCACGGTTTCTTATATAACTTTTACATTTTATAATGGTTTAGCGTTATTGCTCCTTTGATGAGCACATTGCAAACAGGTGCTCTGTCTCCAATTCAGATGTTCCAGGACTTTAAAAAGCAAGACACCACACTTACCTGTTACCACTTTGAGAAAGAGGCCTCGTCCCTCGAAACGCGTCAGCGGTAACTTCTGGACCTCCCAGCAAGATCTTCCGTTCACGGTTTCTGCAGGATCTCGACCGCCAACTGTCTACACCATCTGGACACTTCCCGGGCCCTTCACGTCCTCCACAGTCATCTCATCTGCAAGCCGGGTATGGACGTTTGATGCTAAGAGTGTCCTTATTCCCACTAAGGACTGTTACTATCTTTTAGGGGAATTTTTCTTATGTTGTTGTGTATTTGTTTCATACCTCATGTGATGCTGACTTTTAGTTTCAGCTGTTAGTTATTGGTTTTTAGTTTTTTGGAATAAATTGTATTTTAATTGATTTTCTCTCCTTCTTTTTTCATTGGTGTTAATGGGATACTAACGAGATCTACAATCAAGACACCATTGTATTAGTTACTCATTTTTAAAGAAGGTTTTGAGAGACTTTTGTAGGAGAATATCCACCTGTTTGCTTTTAGTATATATAATGTTTATTTCTAATAAATTCCATTTGTTTGCACAGCACCCAACAGAGATACTAATCTTTATTACCAGTAGTTGTTGCTTGTTGCGTGGGTATGAGGTTTACGGCCAGCACTGGAGTCCACCTACCAGAACTCCAGTGTCGCTGCTCATTGCCACAGGGTGCAAGGAAGAAAGTTAACAAGAGAGGGAAAGGGTTAATAAGGGCAGAAAATATCTGGAAAAGCATGGAAAATTCTCTCTTCTGGGAGATGCTCGTCTTCTGGTCGCTTCTGGCCTCCAATGCTGTTCTACTCTTCTGATGCTGTCCCTTGATGTCAGGGTTACTGAGTGCCACACTTTTTTGGGAAAGAGAGGGCAGGAATTATTTATTATAAACATAAATTATAAATATATAAATCGCCTCTTATTATTGAATTAACTCAATTTAATCAATAAATAAGTGCAATTATAGAGGGACTGGTGGGTGGTGACAGTTTGGTATCACTAGCACCTTCCTCAAATAACTATGTGATGTGGCCCGTGTCATGCTTTATTATCATTGACATCACACTGCTCAGCCTCTGTGCTAACAAAAACAGACCCAGGCCCTCTGTCTCCTATGTGTGACCATGTTGTTTTACCAAACACAATAAGACAACTAAAAAAAATCTATCGGCTTCTAATATATATACAGTATATTCTTACCATTGCTGAGTTTCTTTACAAATGATAATTACTAATAATTCTACACAACACATCAAATGAAATCAGTCATTTGTATAATTTTCTAAACACTACACCTAATACTTCCAATTCCATTAAAATTCACTATGAGACCCTTGCTATCAATACAACAATTCACCCAGGTTTGGCACTAACTAATACTTGCCAATGGCTTCAATACACTCAATCTAGCTTTACTCAACTTAGCCATCTGCAAAGTCAACACAATTTGAGCCAACAATGGCTAATCTGGAGATCTAGGGGAAATTGCTTTTTAAATGCTCATCATTCCCCCTTCCATCCCCTCATCTCATTATTGTGTGTTAGAATGATTGTCTTCTTTTTATTGCTCTACCTACAATGTGTATTTTTGCTCATTTCTCTTCCAGTTTTCCTATTTATTTTAGATTTCCTGCAGTTTTGTTTTTCGATTGCAGCCAGTATATGATGTCAGCACCTATAAACTCTAATTTGCTTTCTCTGCTGTTCTTGAACATTTTCCACGTATTTCCATTATGCTGTGTCGGCTATTGTGGCTTGCCATGAGGTATTCCTATATTGGTGATTTATCTCCAATCAGTTCCAGTCACTTCATAATTGGTTCTGCACAGTTTTTTCTTGAAATTCACACAACACAACTCCTTCTCATTAAAGAATGACATTGTGACATTAAAGATGCTTATCGTTTTACACAAGTTAATAGTAACATTTAGGGCAGGAAAGTTATACAGAGTTTTGGTCTAACAAGTTATTTTAATGGTAGTCCCATTTAGTTGTTTAAAGAAAAAGTTACATTGATTTATGGTCTGAAGTAAATAAATTACTTATGAATTATCTTGTTTGTAAGTATAGCATTTGGTCCAGTGCAATGGAAGTAATGCATTTGTTTTGCATGAGATCTTCTGTAGACTCATGTGTCAGCAATTTTGCATGTTGAGATATGAGGAAGGTCTGTACTCTGGAGGCCCCTATTGCTTCAGAGATCCCCCAATAAAACATGCTGGAGAGATTATTGTGAGCACTGCAGGTAAGAGAGCTCCAGTGGTGCAAAGACACGCACAAGCTGTGGCCCTGCAGAACTTATATGCTGTAGTTGGCTGTAACAGGTAATGCAAGCCATAATATAGGACTGGATCCAGACTTCTGAACGTCACCCCCACTTACACAAGCTAAGTGCGTAAATGGGGTGTATGGAGGGGAGAGCACATGTGCCTTTCAGATGTTGGACAGGATCCAGAGTTAGGTCCATTAGGCTACTTACGCATGCAAGGTGGCCTGATTTGACTGGAGGGCACATGATGGTGTTACGATAGTGTGTAAGTGGCCTACGGAATTAACTCTGGATCTGGTCCATCATCTGGAAGGTGCATTTCCTAGGAAATGGGCTGTGCTGCCCCTCCGCTCGCTAAAGATGGCGGGGGGAAGCATGCTAATTGTAAAGTGTGGGAGGGGGTTCTCACACTTGTGCATATCAGCAGTCGTACGGACTGCTGATCCGCACACTTTAGTTAAGGCAGGCTTACGGCAGCGTAAGCTGCCATAAATCCCGAACAAAAGAGGGCAGTGACAGGTGGGGCTTGCACTCCCCTCTCTCTGCCAGACGGACAGACTGCTACATGTACAGAAAGCATACGGGGGTCTGGATCCGGTCCGTTATTTGTATTTTTCGCACATAAGTCTTATTGTAGGGAACTTAGTTCTGTACGATGGGATTTCAGAAGAAAGGGATTGATCTTCCCGTCCGGGTGGAAGCATTATTATTTTACAGTATGGGAGAGATTTCCCACTTACAAGCAGATGGGCCGGTGATCCGTTCATGTGACTAAAGGCTGCCTAATAAAATCTATGCACTACAGAGGGGAGTGACAGTGGGAGTTCATTCCCTTCTTCATGGTGAACTGGATGTACGGAAAGCGTGCTGGGGGCTGGATCTGGTCCATAGTGACTAAAGGGTCGGAGTCATCAAATCCCCAAGAAGTAGTGCACTTTTTGTGGGAGATTCTGTTGTGAAGAGTATTCAATTGGCTATAATGAGATTATGAGTTTAAAAAGCACATATTAAATATTGTAAAGACAGCAAGAAAGAAAGGTGGGGGAGATGTCACTGTCAAAAGACCTTGCATAGTGGCAGAAGTAAATATAGCCAGACCGGTGTCCCTCCATTTGGCACCTATGCAATGTGGATGCTGATCCTTCTGCGCATGCATGGACAGTGACTTAGCACTATCCTCTGTCAGTCTTGGCATCTCACCCCTCTTTGCCAGCAGAGGACAGCAGTAATCTGTCCGCAGCTCACAAGTTATTTATAAGCATCGCCCAGAACTCCATAGCATCTGTCCCCAGTGGCGCACCCAGGGGAGGTTTCTGGTTACCAAAAAACCCCCCAGATTGAAAATTGAAGAAAAAATTTTAATATGTGCAAAAAAAGGCAACATTTTAAAAAAGGGGCCTGGCTTCGTGGGTGCCATAAAAGGGGCATGGCTTTCACAAAGAACGTTAATGTATGTCTTAGATATTTTGACAGTCAGATAGTACGACCATATTATCAATATTATCATTTTACATATGTTTTTTAACATCATATTAATTAGCTCTTTACAATTTAAAACAGTACTTTAACCTCTGCCGCATTACAGTCTAATTCCTTAACACACATGCTCACAGTGGGGGCAGGGCGGGAACAGAGCTTGAACGGGGTGGAGTTTTTTTGTCACGTTTTCGAGCTCCAAAATGTTGGAAGATATGCTAATATACCCCACATGTATTACACATATTGGAAACTCCCCTTTCAAAATCCTGCATTTGCCACTGGTCCCCCTTGCATCCACATTAAATATCCCACTGACCAGGAAAAGCTATGGCCATGAAAAATGAATTTAAAGAGTTAGACACTGCTCACATTTGCTGAAGTAATGAGTGCACAGATAGAAAGTATAACTCTTCAGTGAATTTAAAGTGTAGTAGGAAAGATTTTGTTTCAGTAAGCATAGCCTTGTCACCTGTATACATATGTATAAAATAAAGACCTATATAAAAGAAATGACCTTCACCCATCTTTAAGGGTACAGAAATTGAACAAGGGACCATATCCAGACATCCGAATTCTACGTATGCAGAACTGCAATGATCAGATATGTGCTGATCCCTAATCGCAGTTATGCCATATTCCAATATCTGTGCGCTGACTCAGCTAACCCCTCCCCTTGCATCTTCCTATACCCATACCCTACCTTAAGTTATTTGAATATAAAATGATAGCAGATGGAAAGTCTGGATTGGTATGCAGTCACTAGACATGCTTATACTTGTAAAGTAAAACCACATATCCCACCCACATGTGAGCACAACCTGACTCCCTGTTGGCAGCTGTAAGTAGTGTCATTTTTTGGCTATATAGAGCAGGTTTGGTTCTGGTAAAGCATTATGCGCATCCTTAGAACAGAAAAACTGATAAAATTCCAATTTGAATTCATGGAAATCATCGGAAAATTGGAAGTCTGGATCCAGTCCAAGATGAAGAAATGGACAATGCCTTATAGCAGGGGTTCTCAACCAGTGATGCTAGTACCACTGGTGGTACTTGGACCACTGTCAATTGTAGAAATGCACCTTAAAATCACTGCAAAAATATGTCAACAGCAAGAAACACTCTGAATATATAAATGGGTCATGGAAATGTGTCTACATGATATGCAAGGTGATACTTGACATGATTCAATAGTGGGTAACTGGTACTGCCCAAAAAACACTGCCGTATAGGAAATGTAATAATCATGGGAAATTTTCATCTACTTGATGTCAACGTTTAAGAGTCTTTTGCAAGGTCCACAAGAAATGGGGGACATTTAAAATTCCTTGCAGGGAGTATCACTCTAGCAATTAGTGACAAAACCCAATCACAAAAATGTTATAACAAATGGTGACAGTATTGCTTTCTCATGTTAGCACTGTTTACCTATCTCAGTTGACCATTGATTGATATTGGTTACATCACGTGACATAGGTATCGCTGTTACCTGATTTGTATCTAAAAGTGTTAGTGATGACATAAATGATTATTATATGTCCAAGAACTCTAATAAAAACAATTTACAAACAAATGGTGACAGAATATCAGAAGCAAGTTAGGACTTAGTGATCATACATTTTAGGAAGGCTGATTTTGTAAAAATGGGGGAATGTGTAAGTAATTAGTAATTCTTTGGTAGAGTGGAGGTACCTGAACAAAGAACAGGAGCAGTGGGAAAAATTCTAGAGGACAGTCCTAACAGCAACAAAATAGGAAGAAGAAAGTATTGATAAAATGTATTGCTCTGTACAGATCATCGTACGGCAGTTGATTGTCATTCCATTTTAGACATGGTCGGCGCTTTTTGGAGCACAGTGGTCACTTTTGGTACTTGGCTGCAACTCACCCATTTATATATACACTTGCACCACATAGGGCCGGTGCTAGCATGTCTGGCATCCCCCTACAAAAAATAAATTTGTGCCCTTCTCCTTTTGATTTGATAACTCAGAATAACATTGCTGTGCCCCTTAATAACCACCTTGCTGCGCTCCCTCATGCTCATACTGCTCAACTGCCATCATGTGCCACCAGCTCCCTCCCCCAGTACTACTATCATGTGTCTCCAGCCCCCCCTTAGTGCTACCATCATGTGCCACCACCCTCCCCAGTACTCCCATTATGTGCCAATAGCCCCCCAGTACTCCTATCATGTGCCACCAGCCCCCCTCAGTACTCCTATCATGTGCCACCAGCCCCCTAGCACTCTTATCATGTTCCATCAGTCCCCCCAGTACTCATGATGTGCCACCAGCCCCTCAGTACTCTTATCATGTGTCACCAGCCCCCCCCCAGTACTCCCATAATGTGACACCAGCACCCCATCATGTTTTTTCTAACTTAGCTGGAGTCTTTCACCGCGGCGCTCTCCTCCTCTGGCAGGCAGCTCATACAGAAAGTTCCTGTATGAGCGCCTGATGCAGTTACACAGAGCAGCAGACATCAGCCGGTCTATGTAACTGCCATGGCAGCTCATGCAGGAACCTCTTGTAGCACCGCAGCGGGGGATAGCAGGCGGAGGGGGGCATCTCTCTGGCTTGGCGCCCCCCTTCCGCACTTACCCTGCTTACCGGGTTCCGCTGGCCCTGCTTGCACACATTTCATATATTTGAATTAAAGAGCAGCCTTGTGTGTTTTCATGAGACTGTTACTAGTTTTGCTTTGGGGGCAAAAGTGTCTTACTACAGACCTCCTGAGTAAACATATAGTAAACGGATATGGACTCACCTACAGGAGGTGCCTTGACGCTGTGTCGGTGAGCTTAACCCAATATAGCTATATGGTGAACTAAACCTCCAATTTGTAAGTGCTGACACACAGTGTTATGTAATGTTTGTATAAAGCGCAAGAACTGTTCTTTTGTTTATTTTAGAAAACAGCAGTTCTGAATCCCAAAATTTTTTTGCTCTGACAGGTATATCAGTTTTATCCTAATCCTAACCTTAATCCTCCCCAATCGTAACCCTCTGCTTCCCACAGCTGAACCCTAACCTTCCCTTTAAGCCTAATCTTAACCTTATCCCACCACAGCCTCTTGCTATTGGGAACAAGCCAAAATAGGCTAGAAAATAGATTTAAATGTCAGCGCAGAAGCCCTATAAATAACAAATATAAAAATATATATAGCTGTGATGGGTGAATGAACCAATGCCAGTAGATACTAAAAATATCAAATGATAGTTAAAATATAAAGTGCTTGATAAAGTGCCTAGACGGCACGAAATGCGTCGCAAGTTCCCCATGCACGGATTCCTGTTGGACCATACTTCTTGACTAAGTGTCAGGAGAGTAGGTGCCGATATACTCATGCATTATATGCGTTTCCCTTCGCTAAAAAACCTTATCTGAGGATTTACATGCTACAATACAGCGGATGCCGATTCATTCAATTATCTCATGCGTTTGCTTCCACTAATGAACTATACCTGAGGACTGGTACGTTTCAATAGACCGAGGGTTCACCACCGCCCCCGTCCGAAGGACTGATTTGCACCATACGCTCTGTTGCTAATTGGAAGTCACATTATGTTGTAACTGATTAACGTCTTAACTCTGGTGTCGGGCTGGCCACCAGACACCTTTGGATCCTTCCTTGGACTAGATCAAGAGTAACCACATGGATCTTTCTCTTGTGTGTCCTTGCTAAACCTTGGAACTGATAAGTATTGCAGCTTCCTGTCTCTACCGCCATTGACTGTATACTTGTATCGGCTACCTCCTACTATTTTCCCCTCCAGGTTCCTTACTCAATGTATGGGTTTATTATCACTACTGTTGTTTTTGTTTATTTATATTTTAACCATCATTTGATGTTTATTAAACATTTTTAGTATCTACAAGCGTTGGTTCATTCACCCATCACAGCTATATATATTTTTAAATTGGTTATTTATAGGGCTCCTGCGCTGTCATTTAAATCTATTTTCTAGTCTATGTTTTTGCAGATGGGTTCCTGCTCCAGACAGCTGCGTAGCCTTACTAAAGGCATAGCGCCGTTATTTTTCTACAGTTTGAAATAGGTACTCGTTCCCAATAGCAATTTTCTTTTGCCAAGCATTTCACCAATAATACAGCCACCTTTCAGCTGTCATTAGTGGTGGGAGGACAAAGAACTTCTCCATCGCTTGTTACAGGATTTATATTTGTTTGCCATGTACGACCGTAAAACCATCCTTTCAGGACACAGGAGCGATAAGTGGTAAATAATAAAGGAATTTTTTCTTCTCTATACTGCCACTTGTGGTACTACAAGGTACAGCATACTGTGCTGTGGCTTATAGTACCACAAGTGCCAACATGCCACAGTATTAATGGAAGCCTGGTGCTTGCAGTGACATATAGTTCTACATAAGGGGGTTTTGGAAAATGGTTTCATATGTTTTACCAGCAGTCCACTCCTCCCCCTCCTATTGTCTCCTGTTAGTCCATCCCTCCCACTTAGTCTGTTAGCTCATTTGAACAGGGCTTTCCTAATGTAAACAAGAATAAAAGTAGTGATGCTAGTGCTGACAGTTCCTAAAGCGGCAGACACAGTGTGTTACGTGAATGTCAATGAAATTATATAGTAGGTCCAGTTCATTTATAAATACTATGCAATCAAGGTAATATTAGCGCCAACCATTCACAGAAGTATTATAATACAATTAATTTATAAGCAGTCTACAATGACGGTGGTAATAGCGCTAGCAGTTCATCTAGAGCAGAGGGTCGATAAAAGTTTATAGTAAGTCTAATTCATTCATAAATAATGATGAACACTTACCATTCGTAGAGGTTTTACAGTAGATAAAGTTCATTCATAAACCACGTGCCGGTGGTAATATCGCTATCGGATATATATTCCACAATAACCCGGAATAGACACACATACAAAAGGTTACCCCCTTCCCTCCTGGTGACCCCCTCTTACTTGCCCTCTGTACCTCTCACTGCACTTCTATCCCCCTCTCCTTGGGCCGGATCCAGAACTACGTCCGTCTTGCATAGACGGACATAATTCAATGAACAATAGCTACTGCGCATGCGTAGTAGCTATTGTACGTAATCTGCGTATCCTTTTGATACATAGATTGCGTATATGCGGAAACGATACGCAGATTACGTACAATACCTACTACGCATGCGCAGTAGCTATTGTTCATTGAATTACGTCCGTCTATGGGAGGCTGACGTAGTTCTGGATCTACCCTCTTGATCTGTTCTAGTCTGTTACCTCATCTTTTACCTTGTCATCTATGCTCGCTTTACTTTATTTTACTTTTATGCTATATTTTATACTCTAATTGTATTTTATTTTGTACTATGCTGTCTATACCTCTGTATGTCTGTACTGTATTTTGTTGTATTTTGACAACTTGTGGCGCCTTATAAATAAACGCTAATAATTATAATAAAATACAAGAATAACTGTGAGCCTTATTCATTAAGAATAAAGCTTTGACTGACTCTCTCTCTCTCTCTCTCTCTCTCTCTCTCTCTCTCTTTCCTTCCCTCCTGAGAGGACAACAATGTAATGTCATTGATTGTAATTGCTATGATAAATGCATTCTTCAAGGTGCTATATTATTTAATTACTGGAGGTTTTGTAGCTTTACAAATTATAATATGAAGATACAATTAAACAAATACATTTCTTAATTTGTTTTTTGAGTCAAATTACTAATCATATACAATTGTCTAAATGACTTTCTAAATCATTTGTGCAATCACAGTGAAGGGCTCTTATGCAATTTTTAATTAAAGTAACAATGTAAAAATCATATTGTTGTTATCATTAACATGGTTTTCATTTGTAAACCACTAAAGATTCAGAGATACAATGCATACAAAATGCAAAATTTAAGTCTGCAATAACAGATATTGTCGAGGAGGTGCGGGAATGAGATAAAAGGTAGTGTTAGATATCGAGCTCTGAAGTGTGTAATAACCATCAATGAAAGCATTAAACATTCTTGGGTTGCTACAATGGGCCTGATCCAGAGCTACGGCCGCAAGCGAGCGTACGCCCATCGTAAGCGAAAATTCGTGAAAAAAAACGCACTACGCATGTGCAGTACGACAACTTCCGGTCGACCGAAGGACATGAGCGTACAGCGAGCGTATTTTCAGCGTATTTTTCGCCCAAGCGGCGTGCGTTTTGTACGACGATAGTCCGGACGCTTGAGTTACTACACAGAGGCGGGGGGAGACAATTTAATT
>WWET01004190.1:17385-28993 GCA_011038615.1 Limnodynastes dumerilii
ACAACAAGCTATCAAGCTATGGGCCGGATTTAGACCCCCGCACACTGTACAATTACCATGCTTTCCTCCACTCACTTTCTTTGGAAATGGGCTTGATTCTTGCTATGCTAGTGTTACTATCATAACACTAGCATGACATCTGGAGAGTTCGTACCCTCCAGTCAAATCAGGCAATTTACGCACTTGCGTAAGGACATGATTCAAAGATTGAAATTAGGGGCCTGATTCACACTTAAGAAGCTTCTGCTTCTGCCTAAGTACGTATCTGGCCGAAATATTGAATAATATCAATAATCTCTATGCAGATGATACCCAAATCTACCTATCTACCCCTGATCACCAGCCGCGCTGGCCCACATAACTGAATATCTTTCTGCTATTTCATCCTGGATGTCCTCCCGCCATCTCAAACTCAATCTTTAAAAAACAGAGCAATTAATATTTCCTTCTGCCAACAAAAGCTACCCACCCGGTCTCTCTATTACTGTTGGCAACACTGAAATATTCCCAACGCTTCAAGCTCGCTGCTTAGGTCTTTTTGCCTCACATACAATCTGTTTCTAAATCCTGATATATACACCTTAAAAACTTTTCCAGAATACAAATATATCTCTCACAAAACACTGCTCTCATTCATGCACTAATCATCTCCCGTATTGATTACTGCAATGCTCTCCTTATTGGACTTCCACAATATAAAGTTACCCCTCTACAGCAAGATTGATTTTCCTTGTAAAATGTTCAAATAGAGGTAGCCTACTCTGTCAGTCTCTACATTGGCTGCCTGTTTACTACAGAATCAAATAACCTATAAAGCCATAAACAAAACTGTACCTTCATACATATCCTCACTCGTCTTAAGATATATCCCAGCTTGTTCTCTCAGATCATCCCAAGCTCTAAAACTCTCTTCTACACTTCATAAATTCTCTGATTCTTCTCCCAGGCTGAACCCAAGAGAGCCTTCCTCACCCATTAAGAATATGCTCTAAAAGAAGTTAAATCTGCACCCTCTTATAATGAATCAAAAGTATTCCATAGGGAGTGTTACTTATACTTATATATTCAATATGGGAAAAAAACTATTGGAGTTATCTATGTCCAAAACAAGCCACTCTTATACGTGCACATGTTCCAAATGTAAAAAAAATTACTTTATTAATATCTATTACAAATCTCTGTTGCATATATATAAAAACATACAAAAAGAAAAAAGTGCTAAAAACACAGAGAGTGATTAAAAGCAATGACAGCTGGGTTCAGTAGGAAACATCCCAATATATATAATGTAAAATGACTAGTGTAAAGGATCACATACGGTACCACTGTGAGTTCATTCACATATTGCAGGTCAGGCTGTGTATCAGTCTTGCCAAACATATGGTCAGCATATGTCCCTAATAACTGGAAAATAACAAAACAAAATTTAAAAAAACTCTCACAGAGGCGTTTCACTCACAAGGAGCTCCTGTATCCCTATAGCATTAGCCCAATTGCAAAAAAAATAGAGAGCTCCGATCTCCTTTATAGACGGGGACACTTGTGATCCAAGAACACCAGCTGTCTGTAATGTAAAGACTATATTCTACTCTCCAAACTTTCAAGTGCTCTCTTGAAATTAACCTCTTCAGACAAGCTTGTGAAATTCTTCAACCTTCTTAATCTTTACTTAGCATATTAACAACCACTTTGCGTTCCTCCTTGCTTTCTATTACCTTAACAACACAAACCCGCACACTCTCTCTTTCTATTGTAAAATTCCCTCATCTCTGTTACTAACACAGCTGTGTGACTGGATCATGCAGAGCACTGAGTACTTTTACCATACAACGTGACTGGTTCATTGTGTGATATATATCACTTGCGCTTACACATCAAACCCACTGTCCTATAGAGTGTAAGCTTGTGGCCCTCTTATCTACCCAGTCTGTTTGTTACCACCCAGTATTGTTTATAATAATTGTTAAAATTGTTACACGCTACGTAATCTGCTGGAGCTATATAAGACCCTGTTAATAAATAAATAATAAATAAATGAAATGTTATTTTTAATGTGGGACTGACCTGAAAAGAACGACTTCGACATGAATTAGTCAGGTTAACATCTATTGCTTGAATAATAATAATAATAATAATAATAATGCCTTTGGTGAGTGCAGGGGATACTACAATATGTTTTTTTGTGTACATACCCGTTATGCCTCTGCTTTAAATTTATTATACTTTATGAAAAAAATAGGTCAAGTTGAGCACGGAACAATGTACATGACACCCAATATAGACAAACATCAGCTTTTATTATGTTATTACAATTTGACAAATGAACACACATTAGATGCCATTTCATTTTTCATTCAATTCATATAATGCCTAATCCTGTGATTTGGGTCTAAAAGCCACATAATGGTATTTACAACGTGAATGTAATCACACTTTGATAAATTTCTCCTAAATAGTGGGTAACAAAAATTATAACATGATTAGATAATAGAAAGTAAAAGAGTAATCTATTTCAGATTTTTTTTTTTATAACTGTAAAATAAAAAACAATATTTTGTGATAAACACTAAAACATAGGCAATAAATCTTGGATTATTTCTCCTGTTCCAAGCTTTAGCATAATTCAATCAATCTTTAATGCCTCAAGTAATAAGCATGAATGTTGTGACATATTATTTTATTTAATGAGGAATGTTTGATTTTTCCATTAAACATACTGAATAATTTATGTATCTGTGTGTTTTGTTATAAAATAAAAAGTGCTTGAAAAATAGAGCCATGTTCGAACAGATGTTAGATATTTTACAATTGTCATAAAAGTAGTCTCAGTGCTTTTTTTATCCTGAATTGAAAGAGACAATTTCAGTAAATGGACGGCTCAGGGGCAAGAGGACTTAAGAGGGAAAGGATTTCATCTCTAGTGCTTGTGCTTTCGTTTAATGATGGGTCCTTTGCCACAATTTAAAAAGTGAATACAGCAACTAAAAATACATTTTTCTTATTTTCTCTGGGATTATTGGTCTCTCTCTCTCTCTCTCTCTCTCTCTCTCTCCTCTCTCTCTTGAAAAAAGTAAATTGCCATAACTATCCAAACTGTCAACAAAATATATCATATGTATAAATATAAATAAGTATTTAACAATTTTTATGTATTATAAATAGATTGATGTTAATTGAGAAATTAATATGTTCTTGGCTATTTATCAAAACTAGTACAAAAAGACATTTGAATATATACAATTTATATCATATTTTGTAACCCAATAACTTTATTGCAAGCATACAAAACAAAAAAATAAAATCTGAAATGACACTTTTCATTCTGTTTGGGGACAGCAGAGTTGTGTGAAAAGAGGGATAAAATTTAATGGCATGGTAGGGAGGGTGTGTCTTGTACCGCCCAGTGGGAATGTCTGAGGAAGTGGGTGTGTCTTGCACCACCCAGAGGGTGGTTCCTAGGTCATCATTGGTCATGGGGTCTTCCTTTGTTCTCTTCCTGGAGGGTCATCTGCATATCCTTCATACAAACATTTTCTATATTCTAACCTAGCTTTGCGCTTTAGCTTTAACTACTGCCGCTAACATGCAGTCTTTTGGCGACTAAGCTAACAATATGGGTTATGATTTAACCTACCCTATGACTATAAACATGACATAAATAGTGCATTCATACGCTGTTCCACGGTTATTCCTTGATTACTCCATCTGTAGAGATAAGACACTGTTTTACTAAATAGGAAAACTTTTAAACATTTAACATTGACAAACCCTGTGTGTTTATATGTTTATTATTGTACGTTTTATTATGTTTAATTTGAATGTAACAAAGCCCGCAAAAGTGTGGACGAGCATCGCGACGCACGTGCACGAGCGCGTGCGTTCGCGTTACTGGTTTCCCGCATTTTTGCGGTCCTTTGTTCACTCGCTATGCAGCGATCAGATATACGACTTTCCCTTAGTGATTTTTTTATATTTTCTGTTTCGGCATCTCCCTTCTGATTCCTTCCTCCTCGGTGCTTCTACTCTGTCTCTCCCTCTCTGTGGCGGTCACGTGATGCGGCCAGTAAATTAAGCTGTGCTGGTTATACAGGGCTGCTACGGGAGCCCTGTAGGACCAAATCTGTTTTCTAGAATAGTAGAAACCATGTATGTTAGGTCACTGCCCTTCACAGAAACAGTTGTGATCCTACAGAACTTTTGTAGGAGCCATATGTTACCAATACTGTTTATGTAAAAAAAATAAAAGCCCAGCCGCATATCAGAGTGGCACTGCATGGGCTAAATGCATCCCCGCCCCCTCAAAAAAACAAAAACAAATCTACATTGTCCCGAGAGTCTCTTCTGATCTTTTGGGACAAGTTGTAAAGCAGCTGGGACAGCAGGACCGTCTCCCAGAAGCAGAGATATGTGTTAAAAAAAAACACACACATACAGGGCCTGATTAAGGGTCTCAGACGTTCTAGGCACAAAATTGCTAGTTATAAGCACCCATTTTTATACATCTATAATGGGCGTGGGTCGGCAGCGAGAACGGTCCTTTTCTAAAAGGGCCATTTTATACCAGCCAATTTCAAAAGTAATTATGTATAGTACACCTTTTAGAAGTCAACATGCAAAAAGACATCCTTCATGTCATGTATTTTTTACCCCTAACTGCGATACGACATTTAAACAATATATGCATAAAATGAACCTTTCAGCTATCACAGGTTTTCCCTGGTGCACCACAGCTGGGTCTTGCTAATATCTCTGGCATTAATTTAAAACATGGCTTTTTATTTTAATTGGAACATTTTGCTGAATCACTGTTTTCTGGCTAGTATAGCCACCTCTAAAATCCTGCTGTTAGGTATGTTTTATCATTAACTGTTCTGTTATATTTATAGCTCGCACCAGGCTAGCAGCATGATGCTGTTTTAAGTAATATACTTACTTACTACAGTACTTACTTGAAGTATTAAAACAGTACTTATAAAGAACAAAGGGCCTGATACAGACCTATGGGAGTCTTACATGTCCAGCTTCCCCTGCCCCGCCCCCTAATTTGCATGCCTATCTCCGCCTTTACGGCAGAGATACGGCATACGTAAAGGGGGGAAAGACCCCTTTTTGTAACAGCCCTCGGCCACCGTATGAAGGGAAATTACTTCCCTGGGCGGCTGTAGTTCTGGATACGGCCCAAAAAGAATAAGAAACAAGGGACCGGATTCACACTTAAGTGTGAAATTCATAGATGCAGATACACTTGTATGCGCAACTACTTCTCTAGTCCCCTCCCCTGCCCTGCCCGTTTTTAGGTGGCAAATGGCGCTTACGAATGACATAGGCAACCTTAACTAACCGTGCATATTTTCCCACTTAAGTAGGGAAAATACGCACAAACAATGATCAGCTTTCACTCCCAGCCTAATGTACATCCCTCCCCCCACCATGGGCCTGATCCAGACCTAGTTTAGTGCTTGAACTTAGTTACTCCTCGGCTAAACCATGTTGATTGCAGGGGAGTTATATTTCATCTATTGCAAACAGTATTAGAGTTGAGAGGTGATGTTTTCCAGCCCAAGTATAAATAACAGTGTGATAGTAAAGCTGGTCGGTATCTGTGTGCAGTAAGCAATTCAAAGATATATCTCTGCATGCAAAGAATACAATTAACTTGACTCCCCCTGAAATAAACACGGTTTAGACCAGAAGTAACTAAGTTCAAGCACTTACTTAAGTCTGGACCTAGCCCTATGTGACATTAGTGGCGTTACCATCATATTAAGTCTTATTTTTTATTTTATTCTTATCTATTTGATTTCAATCAGATATTGATAGAATTTACATTTGTATTAAGATTGCCATATACTAGAGAGATTATTGGCCCGATCATCCAATTATCGGGTCATCGGACAAATAATAGTTAGCTCTAGTAGCGGCCAGGATTATTTTTTAAACATCAAATAACATACCAGAAACACTCTGTTTGAATTATATCGGGAGCTAACTAACGATATTTTGTAGTGTACACAGAGAGGGAGAGAGGGCACTGTGTCCTCTCTCCCCCGGTTGGGTCTACTGTCAGCATGAGATTCTGCAGTGCAGTGAGAGAGGACCCAAGAGAGGGAGAAAGGACAAAGTGTCCTCTCTTCCTCTATGTGTGTACTGTGACAGCACTGTGCAGCCTGTAACTGTGAGAGGTTCTGCACCATGCTGCAGAACCTCTCATTCACAAAAATAGTTTTTGCAGCCAGGCAATAGACTAGCTGCAAGATTCTCCCACTAGGATTATTGATCCCAGCAGGAGAAGTGTTTATTGCGGATATGGGGACCTTTTCCCATGGGAAAATTGTCCCGTTTAACGGGTCACCCCCTGCTGGGATCGATAATCTTCCTAGTGTATGGTCAGCTTTAGACCAAAGAAAACATTTTTTGGTTGGGAACATTTCAGCATTAATTGAATTCCTAGAGGTATAGTGTGAGAGTGATGAGGACTATCAAGCACATTAACGTCATGGAAACTAGGTTCTGAATAAAGGGCTCCATTTACAAAACTACGATAACTTCATGTTCATGAGATAAAGACCTGGGGCCATCTTCAGAGATCGGTTTCTTTAAAGTACGCAAATATACGCACAGCCGTTGCAGGGGAACACCCATGACACTCCCCTCACACGGACAGGTTAACGGAAACTTACAAGTGCCTCGACCACCCTTATCTTTAGGTGTGCATTTCTGAGCATATAATGTCTCCGTACATGTGTATCTGAATAACTGCGCCCTCAAATTGTCATTTAAATACCTTCCTCCACCCACTTACACGGATCTTTCTCCAAACAGATTATAAACACACCCCTCCGTACGAATCTTCCCACGTGCGATTCACAAGTCCGTGCCTAATGTACTTCCGTGCGTAAAATCAACGTAGATTGCGTAAATGTAGTTACTACGCATGCACAGTTCATTGGATCATAAAAATACGCACAGAACATCCCGAAAAAACGGATCTCTGAATACAGCCCCTGAAAACAAATTCATTGTCATTTACAATGCTGTGATTGTTTCCATGGTGATCATTAGCATCAGCACCCCCACTCTAATGAATGCGGGTCGGCTGATCACTGTGTTTACTTAATGCCGGCGTGGATTTTAACAATCAAAAGTAACAATTAAGGGCAAAAAGTATTTTAGCTGTCTCCCTATATACCCCCCTTTTCCTACCCCTAATAGCTGTTATAAGCTATATAATAGCTATATGCTTTTATGCAATGGAGAAAAATATACACCCGACATAAACACTACAAAGCACACATAAGGGAATTAACAGGACAGAGACAACCAATAGATTAAAAAAGTAATCAGGCTTCAGTCACCCACTAAGGGGGTTTCAGATTCCGCCAGAGTTTGGCCCACCTAGAAGCATCAATCCTCTGTCTCTCAATTTCCCAAATTCCCCCCCCCCATGCAGAATATCACCCACCACCACCTCGATGCAGAATATCACCCACCACCTCGACAGGGAGGCCCTTCTGACGAAAGGAGACCTGAAACCGTGTATTCCACATGTAATATCTAACTGCGACACCAACTAGAAGAAGGGTGTGAAAATGGAACTGCTTCCATCTCCTGTGTGCCCCATAAACCCACTCAGGGGAACTGAGCCCGAAAGGCACAGGAGACCTAAAGCACTAAAGACTCTCCGATAAAATTCAATGTTGAAAGAAAGTCCACCTTTCCTGGACATTACTCACTTGGGGCTGGATCCAGACCTTGTTAAGTGCATGAACTTAGTTACACCTGGGCTAAACCATGTTGATTTCAGGGGGAGTCAAGTTAATTGTATTCTTTGCATGCAGGGATATATCTTTGAATTGCTTACTGCACACAGATACTGACCAGCTTTACTATCACACTGTTATTTAGACTTGGGATAGGAAACATCACCTCTCAACTCTAATACTGTTTGCAACAGATGAAATAGGAGAATTCAGGGGGAGCCAAGGTAATTGTATTCTTGCATGCAGGGATATATCTTTAAATTGCTTACTGCACACAGATACTGACTAGCTTTACTGTCACACTGTTATTTAGACTTGGGATAGGAAACATCACCTCTCAACACTAACACTGTTTGCAACAAATGAAATATGACTCCCCTGAATTCAACATGGTTTAGCCAAGGTGTAACTAAGTTCATGCACTTAACAAGGTCTGGATCCAGCCCTTGGGCAGCCAAGATCATCAGCATTCCCATGTTTTAAGTTCCCCCTAACATATAGCTTCCCATGAAAAGAGAGTTAGGTGACCTCTCTGAGCTTCGTGGGTATCCTCTGGTCAGTAACCAGAGCTATACCCTCCGAGCAGACATCACCTGGGCAGTCCTTTATACCCCTTTCACATCACCATCAAATACCTGGGTTTTTGGCCAAAAACCTGGCTCGCTGCAAAAACCGCCATTTCACTTCGACCCAGGTCGAATGACTCGGGATTCAGACCCGGCACAAAAGAAGAGTTTTTCCCAGGTCGCACCCAGGAACGGTGGCAATGTGAAAGGTCCAGGGTTGTTTTTCAATCCGGTTTTTCACATTGCCTCCCGATTGGTTAGATTTACTTACTGTTGCTATGTTGTCCAGTTGCTTGGAGACTGTCCTCCGGATGATTGCAGTGGCATCCCCGATGTTCTGGTTCGCTCCTCTGCCTCTTCGGTACTTGACATGGCGGGGGCAGGCATCTTCTTCATCTTCCTTGCTGCTCCTAATGACCATTCAATCGATAGGGGGCAGTCATTTATATTAATAATAACGTCAGAAACGCTAGAGCACTAGTGTAACTGACGTCATCATTAATATAAAACACTGCCCCCTAGTGACCGAATGGTCATTAGGAGCAGCAAGGAAGAAGGAGGGGCCTGTCCCTGCCATGTCAAGTACCGAAGAGGGCGAGGAGTGGACCAGAACACCGGGGATGCCACTACAATCATCCGGAGAACAGTCTCCAAGCAACTGGACAACATGCAACTCATCAAGCAAGTCTTCCCAAGAAAGATATATATGGTTTTTTTACTTACCTGCGCTGCTCCAATTTAGACCAACCTGGAAAGAATAGGGATATATGTGGGCTGCTAAAGCCTCCTATGGGAGGCCTCAAAGGGTATTTCCTGGAGATGCCTCTGAAAAATCTCCTTACCTCCCGACCGGAGAATTTGGGGAACAAAGTTGTGGGTGTGGATACCCCGCGCCCTATCCCTCTAAATATGGACAATGGTGTGGTATATAAAATATTTAATTTTATTTTGAACACAGTACAGAAAATACAGTACAATGTACACTCGTTATGGTGGGGGTGAAAAAAGGTGCGATTGCCCTTTGCTGGATTGGGGACAATTCAAATGGGTGTCAGTTTCCTCAGTTGAAACACTTGTAGCAAATACTTGAAACGTAACAAGTGTATCAAAAGTCCGCTCTGAAAATTTTTCTCTGAACCTTGTGGCACAGGTGTATAGTTGTTTGTTCCTTTTTATTGCAGATTACACTGCCGATGGCCACATTAATATTTAAATCATAAATAATATGCATGTACAAGACAGTACTTCAAAAAGCTGTGTGGTACAATTTCTCTCCTGTTTCAGTAAGTTACACTACCGGTGGTTATAGTTCACTTTTTCCGTGTAGTGTGGTGTTACAGACAATGCGTGGACTCATCAGGCTGCAGGGGGTATAATGGTACACAGTTCCTTTATTAAACTAGAAAAATGGTACCTCGTTTTCCTATGGTAGTCTCTGCTGGTTTTATGTTAAAACCTTCTTGCTGTGTCGGCAGGATCGGAGTCCTGTTATCGATTGGCTTCAGCGGCGTGCACTCCATCGCAGGCGCCCGTGGACACGGTCTTTCCTTAGATTCCGGTCCCCACTACACGGAAAAAGTGAACTATAACCACCGGTAGTGTAACTTACTGAAACAGGAGAGAAATTGTACCACACAGCTTTTTGAAGTACTGTCTTGTACATGCATATTATTTATGATTTAAATATTAATGTGGCCATCGGCAGTGTAATCTGCAATAAAAAGGAACAAACAACTATACACCTGTGCCACAAGGTTCAGAGAAATACTTTCAGAGTGGACTTTTGATACACTTGTTGTGTTTCAAATATTTGCTACAAGTGTTGCAACTGAGGAAACGAACACCCATTTGAATTGTCTCCAACCCAGCAAAGGACAATCGCACCTTTTTCCACCCCCACCATAACGAGTATACATTGTACTGTATTTTACCGTGCTTTACTATTTTTATGTGTTCAAAATAAAATAAAATATTTTATTTACCACACCATTGTCCACATTTAAGGGGCCTGTCCCTGCCATGTCAAGTACCGAAGAGGGCGAGGAGTGGACCAGAACACCGGGGATGCCACTGCAATCATCCGGAGAACAGTCTTCAAGCAACTGGACAACATGCAACTCATCAAGCAAGTCTTCCCAAGAAAGATGACAGAAAACGGTGAGTGACAAAATCTTTTATTCTTTTTATCCACCACACACTGCATTCATACACAGTTAGTATAGGACACGGTGGCCACCGGAGGTAAGTGCAAACATTATGGGACATAATTAGTCAGGGAAAATTAATTTTTTACATCACACTTAGATTAATGTTTTAATATATTTAATATGTTTTGTGCAAACTGTATTTTTTTTTCACACAAGCCACACACAACGCAGCATGGTTAGAAGTCTTACCATGCTCACACTGATATTACTACAAGGCTAAGCAATGCTTAGCCTTGTAGTTCTATCAGCACGGCAGGGCTTTCAAGCATGCAGCATTTGTTTTTTTTTTCAAACACCCGTGATTTGCTGCAATTTTTTCTAGGACAAATCAGGGTGCTTTTCTATAGAAAACCACCGCGATTTAGCCCTTGCAAAATCGCTGCAACTCACGGGAGTTTTTAAAAAAATCGCTGTAAAATCGCAGCTTAGTGAATTCGCTTGCAATTCGCTAATTTGCTTGAATTCCAGCAATTTTAGGATAAAATTTGGATAAATTTGCCTTTAGTAAATAAACCCCTTAGACACAGAGCTCCCTGCATCTCTCATTGGCTCTGTTGGCTGTCCATCAAGTGAGAGCTCATGTTCAGTCTCCACGCTGCTGCTGCCTTCCAGTAAGAAAGTGAAAGTAAAAAGAGCAGTTGGGAGTAGTGAGGAGAGAAATAAAAAGGTGCATCAGCAAAGTCTAGGTAAGTAATATGCTTTATTATTTATTATCTATTTACTGAATTGTGCTGTATTCCAGCCAAATCTGGAAGAGGGAAAACTGATTTTTTTTTAGAAGTTAATGTTGTGGTTCAGGACTTTATACCATGGTTGCCTACTTTTGGAAATTAATGTCAGGGAGAAAAGTTAAAAGCATAGGGACGGTCCCTGCGTCGCCGGCAAGGGGGTCGCTCCCTGTGTCGCCGGGAAGGGGGGCGGTCCCTGCGCCGCCGGGAAGAGGGCAGTCTCTGTGTCGCCAGGGTTTGTGTATGGGTGTCCTGCAAAGTATCCACCCCCCCTCAGTATCTCACATCATGTGCCTCCAGCCCCTCAGTATTCCCCATCATGTGCCTCCAGCCCCCCTCAGTATTCC
>WWET01004190.1:33103-54156 GCA_011038615.1 Limnodynastes dumerilii
CAGTATATAAACTTCAATTTCAAAAATACCCATGTTACCCATAAAATAATCTGGCTGGACATTGATTTAAAGGGTGCAGTACATAGTATACATATCCAGATAGTAATAGTAACTTATACTAAGCCCCCCAAAGGGGAAAAAAAAGGTAAATATATAAATATTTTGGTAAAACAATGATATCAATATATCATGTAGAAGATCAATACAGTATGACTAATAGTTATAAATTACAGACACCTCAAGTAATCCCATTTAGCTCTATTGATTCATTTAATAAAAAAAATCTCTTGTTTGCAAAAATGATTAAATATATTCCTCCCCCTGGATCAGATTTAGTAATATATTCAAAACCAACGTAGCTAACATACAAAAACTCTGAAAGCAGGTAAGTTTTCATCAACCCTTTCCTGAAGAGACAGCCGTCATCTCTTCCAGCACTCTACATTAGCTGAAGCTTCTCCCAGCTTTTCTTCCTAATTTAGGAGGCTACAATTACCCTTGCCAAATTTGATGCCTAGTACTTTCACGACAAGGGTGGGAAAGTGTTCAGGTGGGCAAACTGCTCGCCCTCCTCCCCAACTAAAGAACATCACACTTGTCCTGGTTGCTATAAAGAATGAAGCCTCCGAATACGTACAAATCACTTCAGCCACCTGACTTACCTCTGCCACATCAGACAGGATGAGGGTAACATCATCCTCGTAAGCCACTACTTTCAATGGCTTCTCCAGGCTCAGCCCCAATTCTCAATTCTAGATGGGTCCTTTTTTTGGACAGAAGAATAAGGGCAGATGTCCTCATGGAGGAAGGAAGAAAGCTCTCACCCAGGCTATCATTAAATACCTTTGTGAGGTGAGGGGCCGCTGGATGTCAGAAAAGGTTGGGCCATCTGGACAAGGCATCTATGGCAACCCTAACCTCATTTACCATTATATCACCATGCAAACTATCAACAGAACCATGCAGATTCCCAACCAGGTGTATCTCTCAGGAACTGTTCCATCTTTTTTCTGATGAGTGGCTTTTCAGAGAGAAGGCTGGAGTAAAAGGACTCAGTGAAACTCAAGATTCCCGTTCGAGATTCCCGATCGTGCAAGATCTGTGTGTCATAAAATCCCTTTCCCTCCTTACATACAACTGCCCTCCTACAGTTCTGGAAGTGGTCAGGGGAATGGTATTTACCATAATCCTGCTCCAGAACCAAGGATGCATGGCAGTTATATTGACATTCTCTCATCTGAGCCTTCACCTGGGAGATCTCCCCCCCTCCCGACACATCTCCCTGCTCAGAGATCATGAAATTAAGTTTCCTTTTCAAGGACTGGTAAGTTTGCAACACACCAAATGTACCGCACAGCTTAATAAAAATAATTGGACCAAAAAACATACTCCCTCAATAGGGAGGTGCTCCTTCAAAGTTTTAAATAAATCAGAACAGTGAACAATTGAGTAGACACATAGAAATGACAACTCCAAGCAAAACAATTCAGAAGGGCACTACTTGTCCATAACTATTTAATTTGTAACTCTTTTAGATAGACAAACAAAATTGATCAAATTACCAAAATATTATTTAATAGTATAACAATGTAACAATTGACACAGTAAAAACAATAGTAGGCAAAATATAAAAGAAGGATATAACAAACAGTAACAACCGTAATGCAAGACATAGGCAGAAAGAAAATACTTGTATTAACTGCTGCAACCCGTATTGGAGGCTAACACTTTCCCTAGAAAAACACCCCCCATAGCGGCCTTACGCCCCTCACTTCACCTATTCCTAGGCAGTACGTTGTCCCTACAGATTCCCCTGGAGGTACGGGCAAAGAAAGCATTGTGAGTTCAATCAAACGAAACCATAGTCTTGCAATTAGCAGCCGCCTCCGGTGCACGGTCCGGAAGACAAGTAGTGTCCTTCTGAATTGTTTTGCTTGGAGTTGTCATTTCTATGTGTCTACTCAATTGTTCACTGCAAGGACTGGTAAGCACAGATCTTTCTCATGTTTCTCACATCTACGAAGCAATGGAAAATTTCAGAAAAGAGTTATTCTCTTGCACTTTTCCCACCACTCAGACCTACAGGAGATCCCCAAAAGTGTCTCCTGGGTTTGAAAGAAGTTCCTAAAAGACTCTCTCATCTCATCCTCCTCTAGGAGCTGCAAATTTAGGTGCCACAGACCTTGCTCTTTCTGAGGGGTTTCCGAGGCACACAGGGCATGCAAAGACAAATGTGATCAGAGAACTCCACTTCTCTTAGCACTGGTGCCAAGGTTGCAGAGTTCTCTTTAACAAAAATCTTCTATCTAGAATCTATTCTACACCTACAACTACCTTTAAAATAGGTGAATGGGAAATATGAACATTCACCAGACTTGTCTCTCTAACCATACTAACTAACAAATTGGAATCATAGTCAATGGTAGCTTTTGACCCTCACCTGTCTTTGGGCCTAGTTATGGTGCTAAAATTACCTCCTATTTCCTAAGCTGATGGAAGAAAGGGCTGAATCTTCTTGAAGAGGCATTTCCTGTCTCATTTGGAATGAGGACCGTACATGTTAATGAGCCTTAGGTCATGCCCCCTCAAGTTGACATCTGTCGCCATACACCTACCTATGTCTAATTCTTTTACCCGTTGGACAGTTACTATGCTGGTAAAAAGAACCGCTAGCCCACCATACGGTTTGGTTGCAAGAGACAAAGAGGAGGGTCCTCACCTCCAATCTCTCTTACATTTATGGAGGTCTGTGAGTTTCCCAGTCCTAGTTTCTTGCAAAAATAAAATGTCAACTTCAAGCAAGTTTAAAAAATAAATAGCCATATATTGAGCTCGTTTGGAAAGGATGGATGCCACATTAATGGTGGCAACCTTACCCTGGAAGGCTGGAGAGCCACCCTTCCAGGGTAATAGTCAGTAGGAGCATATTCATTTTACAATTATCTCTTCCTTGCTTGCTTGTTAACCCTCTTCCCCTCACCCTTCCAATCAGAAGACCCCCTTCTTTTGACAATTACCCCTAGGGGCATGTCATCATAAAGGCTGAGGATTTCAAAGTCTAAATCCCCAGCTTCCAGATTTTGCAGGTTTTTAGAACATTCCTCACTTGTTTTTAAGTTTTTAACCTTTTCTCTTGGGACTCCTAGAACCTCCCAGATCTGTGTGAACTACCCTTATATCTGAGGAAAGCCCAGATTTACTATTTGGGTCTACAACACCTTGTTCCCTGGGTTTCTCTAAACATCCCTTTCCCTTCCTATTGTGCCCCACAACCACCCCCAATTTCCCTTCTGTTCTATGCCCTCCTTTCCCTGGGAGGTTTTTATTTTAGGTGTTTTAGGTGTTCTTATCCTCCCCTATCTTACCTTTTTCATATTGACAGACAGCTATCATACTTTGTCTGTTCAGTTTGGATCCCTTAGTAACCTTCTGCACCCCACCAACTACAAGGACAAGGGGCCTGATCCAGAACAACGCTTCTGAACGAATTTACGTGTGGCGGAGACGTAAAATCGCCTATTTGTAAGTACTGCGCATGCGCACCATAGAAAATACGCTCATTAGCGTAGCGTAATTGTGAACGTATGGGCCATTCACGTATGTGTCACGTAAATACTTACAAGTGGGCGTGCCAATTTTACGTTTCTCGAAAATACGCGGGGAGCAAAACCACTCCTGATTTAACCATAAAAGCTGGACCGTAGGACCATATATTTTTCCATGATATATGCGGCTGCATCAGTTGTCAGCTCAGACTGACTATGGACTATGTGCTCTCACTACACCACCTGGTAGGCAGCCGTAAAACACCCGATGACGGTGCAGCCTCCTCTATACTGAATCATTAATAAAATATTGTTTATCCTAAGGATGAGCCATTAACTTGTGCAATGCACATACATACACTTCACAGAACAGAGAAATGTTTTCATGGGTGTGGTACGTCACTGAGAACGGTCCTTTTACACCAGGCCATTTTCTACAGTGCATTTACGATGTCCCATTGCCAGCAATTATTCCTGCCACGCCGAAGACACGGAATTGAAGATCCCCAGCAAGAATCCCTAGCGCCGACTGGTTTTTTTTCCCAACCCCAAACCTTATCCTAATCCTCACCCTAACCCTCCCCTTCCATTACCTTAACCTTATAACCATCCCCTACCCTGCAGCCTGACCCCAACCTCCCCCTACTCCAATCCATCTCCTCCCTGCAGCCTAACCCTAAGACTTCCATTCTATGCGCTATCCCCTCCCTGCAGCATAACCCTAAGAATCCCCTTCAATGCTCTATCCCCTTCCCGCAGCTTACCCTAAGACTCCCCTTCTACGCTCCTACACTCCTACTCTGCTTCTGCCTGACGGTGTTGGATCTTGCGTTGGGAATTGTCGGGTCCTGAGGCGGGGCTACACTTTCTAATTACTGACATTTTCTAGACAGACACAGCCAACAATTAGCTGTCAACTGTGTGTATTCAAAAATGCAATTTGCTGAGCAGCAAACGGAACACATTTTAATTTACCCAATACACATTTGTACAGTTTGACACACATTGTTATGGTGTGGGGAAAGACCAGAATGTTCAGTGTGGGGTTTTGGTACATTATATGGGATAAAAAATGTACATGATGTCAATGAATTGTACAGGTGAGTAGGAGAACTAATTAGCTACAGTACCATTAAGAATTTAGAGTTTAGTTGCACCACTGTCTGAAGCACACTATTTAATAATGAACCCAACAAATGTGACATTGCAATCCAGGAATAGACTATATATTCACCATAACATAACTGACTGCATCACTAAAGATTACACTTATTATACAATATTATTTTTATGTCTGATAAAATCACTCCAAATATTTAAAGACAACCTTGACTATTGAATTCTCCCTTTCATTTAAGTAAAATATCAATTATGGAAAACATCTACATTGTATACTAATAAAATAATCCCCCTTTCTGTTCATAACACTCCTCCTCCAGCTCATTCAGAAAGAGATGTGCCTCACTGTAGTCAGATAACAGTGCTGTGGTGAGGGGGGTGTAGAGAGGACTCAGCTGTGCCGTTTCTGCTGTTTAGCACCATGTGCTGAGTCTGTGGGATACATAGCTCATCACATAACTCATCACAGAGAGCTAACACTGACTATACCTAGAGGCTAACCTGCCACATACACACCACATCCACATGAGCATGGCAGAGCTGGAGGTAAGAACCTGCTGTTACCCACATTCTGCCCTCTTTCTTGATTTTATATCATTCTGTTTTTCCTGTGTCACTGGGATAGATGAATTGCTCTTCACTGACTTGTTTTCTCTGTGAGCAATGAGTGGGAACAGTATCTCACAGTCAAGAGCACTAGTGTCAATCACATGTACAGATGTTCTATGATTTACAGAAGCCTTGTGATTTTTTTTATATCAATATCTGGATATGCCAGAACAGTTCTATAAATTATCATGTGAAATGGGCTTTAAAAGAGCATTAGTATTGCATTAGAATTCTGTGTGTACTCTGATATATATGGTATTGCCAGTATTTTTTTATGTAAATTATTATATGTAATTGCTACTGATTATATGAATAGTAATATATTTCTATATACAACTTGTGTCCAATAAGCTTCTTACATCCAAAAACTGTATATGAACTTATTTTGTACATAAGCTCATTGCTGCTATTTTGATAAAATAGGTAGGTATGGAATCATTCTTCTTATGGTTGGTTTATATCCATAAAGTGGAGCCCTCCTTACGAATAATTTGATTAGTGTGTTTTCACAAACTAACATTTAAAAATACAATATAGTTATATCTTCAAAATTGCTGTCATTGTCTTCTTATTCATGCCAATTCATGTGTTTTCCCTTCTTTTACTAATTAGTTCCACTGACATAAAATGTAAGGTATTGACATATTGTTTGGCGATTCTTTACTAAAACTGTATACTTTATATATGAGGCATAATAAGGTAGCAATTAGATATTACATTATACTTATTTTTTAGTTTATAAAGTTTAAAAAAAAGCAAATGCTTATCTCAAAAAATTACTACTTAAAAAAAACCCACACAATTTGCAGTTGGTATTATCAGATATCATAATTTCATAATAATTTTTTATTTTTTTTGCATTCCCCACATAAACTGGGAATGAAAATAGAGCTAATGGTCCAATTGTTTCCATCTGGTATTGATAACAACATCCCTATGAACTTGACAGGGAAATCAACATCTGAAGGATTCTGCTAAAAAATGACACTGATCATACTGAGGCAAATAGTTTTTTTTTTGTTTTTTTTATTATAGCTCATTTTAATAATTGTGTGAGGCAGGAGCTTTCTGTATCTTAGGCATAAGATGCTTTCTAAGTTTTGCTGGTTCTCAATGATTTTGAAAACATAGTCACTCACAGAATCTTGTAGTTTCATCCATAAGTGCAATCATTTTACAATTTCATATATCTTGTGGGTTTGGGAATGGTTGGTCGTTCCAATTTGGAAAAGGAAAACCTTTCTAACCATTTTTGCATTAATCAAGTTAATATTTTTTTGAACTTTATGATTCCTGGCTGCTCCTTTGAATTCCCTAATCTGCCAGAAAATGGTATCAAAAAGGTGTTTATTGTTAAGAAACCCAGTTCAACATGTGTCTCTTGCTTTGTTTTTCCAGTTAGGCATGTTCTATGTTTATAAATATAAGAATATCTAATAATGTTGGCTATGCAATTTCTGGTCCAAAAATGTGCTCCAGTGCCTCATAGCAGATGGATGATTATCTGAATATGCGGATGGATGTCTGTCTGGAAGATTAGTTAATGTCTTCTGAAAATTTCCAGCAGTACAGTTAACACTACAGAACATATTTAGCATCATTTTGATGATTCTGTGTTGCATCTGGAATCCCTTTTGTTAATAATATACCCATATTAAAATTAACCTATCAGGCTTCAGAAAAATATTCCAAAGGTCTCAATCCATAATGGTAGGGTTTGCCTCCCCAAACAATTTAGTAATCAGTTATACCAAGCAGCTCTAGTTTAAATTATAAAGAGAAAACAGATATAACTCCAAGGGAAGGCAGCACTATAAGACTTCCAACACAAATTCTTCAAAGTGTAAGTATATTTATTGAATTGCCATGTTATTTTGGAAATAATGTGATGTATCTGAAACACACAGCTTGTGTGCCAAAAGAGGCAGTGTGCTTGTATTACCTTATTTCCTAGCGCTATCATAAGATGTAGAGGTAACTTTGAGAGACAGAAGTGAGTATATCTATAAAAATGAAAGGTTACAGTAAAAGAAATACATGGATAATACCGGAATGGGATGCAGGCTCCAGGCTCCGGCACAAAAATGCTGTTTCTGAAATAGAGACACCAAAAAGCTAATTTTCATCTGTCTCTGTTTTGAAAATAGTGCTAATTAGAAGATTTTATTAACAAATGGGAAAGTATGCCGATCGGCATTTTTAACCAATCCATTCACTTGAAAACCACCGCTGCAGACCTGTCTCACTGCCGCAGATCCACCACACTGGACCAGACAGGTGAGTATTATAGGGTAGTCTATGGGGAGTCAGAGTCAGGCTGTGGCGAAGGGAGCCTAAGGTCAGGCTGCAGGGAAGGAAGCGTTTGAGTTAGGAAAATGGAAAGGGAGAGTTAGGGTAATGGAAGGGGTGAGTTAGGGTAAGAATTAGGATAAGGGTTGGGGTAGAATAAATATTCACCTCTCGCATCTGCAAATTCGTCTTCTAGATCTTCAATTGCCGCCGACCCACATCCCACTGGGTTCATGCAAAAAGGGATATATAAGGGGGCAATGAATCATGACTATAAGAGTCTGCTTCTCACTCAGCAAAAGTCAAGATGCGCCAAGTCTAAGAAAACCTTAAGTAGAAATCAAAATAAAGTTACAATTATACAGATTATTAATACAAATATCCCATAATCGCTTCCATGTAAAAGTTGTTGCGTCCTTCCATGTGTGTGTAAGAAAGTTAATTCAATGCCATAAACAGGTACAAAAGTATATGAAATTAGGATTAATGGGGTAGATCCAGAACTACGTTTGCCGTACGTTTATTCGCGTAGCGTATTTTCGTGCGCTTTCCAAACCCTACTTTAACTTTTGCCAACGTAACCGCAGTCATACGCACACGTACGTATGGGCTAGACGAATTTACGCAGCTAAGCACCCCCATACTGTACACTTTAAATACCACCCCCCGCCTACTTCACGTATTTCACACGTATTTTGTAGCAACGTAAAATTGTCACGCCCACACGTAAGTATTTACGTGACACATACGTGAATGGCCCATACGTTCACAATTACGCTACGTTAATGTGCGTATTTTCTATGGTGCGCATGCGCAGTGCGTACAAAACAGCGATTTTACGTCTCTGCCACGCGTACATTCGCTTTGAAGCGTTGTTCTGGATCAGGCCCAATGTGGTTTATAACTGGCCAATCACGTGTAAACATTCCAAACAATTAAATTTTTGTTCCCCTATTCCTTAAAATATCTAATATCTTTATAGATGCACCCTTAGCTCTAAGGGGGGCAGTGGGAGATGCATGAGGGTGCAAATGGATATATATAAGAGGTAGGCAATGTGATGGATACAAGGAGACAATGACATAAATCTGGAAGCTATATTTCTATATATGTACCATATAGTGTGTATATATTGTGTAACATGTTGTTGTTTACCCTAAGCTTATGTATGGATACTCCATTGACTGTAATTCTGTGTTAATGCACCTATAATAAATTTGGTTTTGAACCACTTGTAGTTATTAGTACTGTTAGTGGCATTTGAAATTTCTACAAGGATATGTATTGGATTCTGTCCAACGTAAGTTTCCGCATTGGCTGATAACATTAAGATATGCTGACTTATAGACAAGCAGCAGAAAGATTATTTCTTACATTAAGCTTAACTGACAATTGTCACAGCTGTTACTCCGGACCAAAACAAAGATCAACTTGATGATTCAGTGTCTTTTTATAGAAGCCTAGTGAAGCAACCACCTATATACATTCTACTTGACATTCACCACTGGCAATATCACAGACAATGAGTAACTTGAATTAATTAATGTGTTAGCCCTGTTGGTTTTATTTTTTCATTTATATTGGATGGGGTTAGCTGAGTAGGGAAGACATTTTATCTCATCCCTCACCTGTGTATCAGTAAAACACTTATAATAATGATAAAAGCACTACCTGAAATGTCAGCAAGCACACAATAATGTTATCAGCGTTCTATATAATGCAAGGAGCTGGATGAACTCTCTCCTGCTTTGAATACTCATATCTGGATAATATAAGTATAGTAGTTCTTCTAACATGTTTCCATGACAACCCAATTGCAGTTGTCCTTATTCAATGTTTTATTTTTGTTATGTATAGTTAATATGTTGACTTTTAAAGTGGATAATAAAGTAGCCATTTTAATGCTTTACTCACCTTGACTTTCCAGCCCAAGTGAAGACGTTTAATAATTATATCCATGTCACTGCTGGTTTGTGGAAAAAATAAAAAAATTGATCTACAAAGGCGTAAAAAATACAATAAAATAACACAAATTTTTCTAGGAGAAATATTGTTGCACTGAACACAACAATGAAGGGACCCTAACATATATACATCAACAACAGCAAATTATTATGAATGTTGAAACTAACATTAATAAAAATAACAATCACAAGTGCGTTATCAATGCATTACCCAAACATATCAGCTGAAGTCACCAACACACTAAACTTTCCAAATAATAGAAAATGTGTACTTAAGATGTATTATTTTACTGGTACACTATCCATAGATCACAACCATTAGTATGCTTTAAACATATGAAAACATGTTTGCTATGGGATGCATAGAGGGGTGCAAGTAGAAACAGTCAGGCCCAACAGCAAGGGCACCAGCAGATGTCAGATGGGGGGAGATGGTAGGGGGTCACAGCTGGCAGAGGACATAGCTAAGTTCCTAGTGGCTGGTATGTTATTAATAAGAGAGTGCTATGCTCTCCAACCACTGACAGTTTACCACTGTTGCTCCTGTCTCTTGTATCCTCCATTGGTACAGTGCAGGAAAATTCTCTAGACCCACATCTCCTCCATGCCCCATAGCATCCATTCCCCCTTCACTCATGGTAGTTACAACACTGGATGCAAGGATGTATTAAACTTTGGAACAAAGATTACAACTTTCTTTCCAGATTTAGACATCATAGAAAGTTCTGTATTGAGACTTTTTTGTATTTGTGGGGGGTGCAACCACGGCACAGACACAGTGCTTGGCTGACTCAGTGGATTCTTAACAGAAATTAGCCAGCCAGACACTGACATCCCATCAGAATGACCTCAAAGGCACATCAGCATTATTCAGTGAGCAACAGGGAGCCATGAGGGAGAGCAGATAACAAAGAAAGGCCTGGACATACAAAGGAGGGTAAAGGAAAGCTGAAGACTTAAATGGGGGAAAATAGGATGGCAGGAGACATACATGGGTGTACAATGATGGCAGGAGTCATACAAGGGGACTTACAGGGTGGCAGGAGACGGTCTGAACTCCCTTCCCTGCAGCCTAACCCTAAAACTCCCCTCCTTGCAGCTTAACCCTAAGACTCCCTTCCCTGTAGACTAACCCTAGGACTCCCCTCCCCAAAGCCTAACTCTAAGACTTCCCTGCCTGTAGACTAACCCTAAGACTTCCATTCCCTAACATAACCCTAAGACTATGTTCCCCACAGGCTGACCCTAACCCTTCCCTTCTATTACCCTAACCCTCCCTTTCCCAGAGGCTAACCCTAAAAGTCCCCAGACAGTGTTGCTCAACTCTCTGGTTGTTTCTGATGTGACGGGTCTGGCGGCTTGTGAAAAATGAATGGGTAAGTGTGCCGATCGAGATACTTACCCATTCTAAGAAAAAAATTATAAAAAGGCTGCCTTTTTGAAATAGAGACAGGCGAAAATCAGTTTTCAGCTGTCTCTACTTCTAAAAAACAGCATTTGCAGCAGCGACATGCACCAGAATGTACTGTATATCTACAGGTATATCTAAATGTAGTGGGTGAGGCAAAATTCAGCATATAAAGGAAAATAACTTCGGTTACAACACAAGACTAACCAATGGCTTGACTATTGAGAATTGAAAATAATAAAAATAAATAATAATAATAACAGCAGCAATACCATTTGAATAATAATAATAATACAGGAGCAAATTAAAGTATGTCACGTCCACGAAGAACCAAACACAAATCAATGTAGGACCAAGAAGAAGTGAGAGTTATCCACTGGCACAACAGCAGCCCCAGAGATTTATTATAGCATTATTATAGCATTTTCCCCTTCAGATTTAGCTGTATGAAGGTCATTAGCCTTTCAAGAGCACAGTTTCTGTCAATTAATGTGTGTAAGTTCCAGACTGGAGAGCATCAAGTAAGTTATTTGTGTGAAAAAATCAATTACTTGTTTTCTGCTTAAATATGTGAACAAGTGACAGCATAGTAAATAGAGGAAGAGTCTATAGTCAGATTCTTTGGTTCAGATAATATACCAGTAAATAAAAGCTACATGATCTTTACATAATGTGGGTTGGAATGTATAAAAAAGAAGCATAATAAAGAGATCAAGGATTTCAGTAGGAGAGAGATCAGAAATTAAAGAGTTGTTTTTTATTTTTTTTTCTCTCCTTTATGGTATTTAATAAATACCAAGGCAGAAGAAATCCCTGATTAGCTCATCTCCACTTGTTCTTCAATACAACTGCCAGGATAGTTATTAGGGGGCGGATTCACACTTAAGAATCTCTGGCTTCTCAAGTGCAGAATTTCTTGAAATGACCTGCTACACATGCGTGGTAGGTCATTTACGCAATCTACGTATTAGTTAGGTACCTTGATTGACTCTGTGCAGTCTTTAAAGTCAGAAGGAGGCGCGCTAATGTCGCCTTGGGTGGGCTTAGGTAGAAGTGGATGGGAGGAGGGATTGAGATTAGCCAGGGAAGGTGGGGGGAGGGTGTCTCTTTCTTAAGAAGGAAAATACGCACGGTTACTAAAGGAAGACCTATGGCACCCTTAAGTGCCATAAGGTTCCTAAAAACGGGGGCGGGCCAGGGGCAGGACGGGTGAGTTAGGTGCGGTTCTGTCCGCACCTAACTCATTCTTAAGTGTGAATACGGTCCTAGATTGTATAAGATGAGCCTTACCTGTACTCAGTGATACCCAGGTGAGTAGCAACAGGTTTCTTCTGCCACTTTGTCAATAACTTCAGGCTTTAATATTTTGACAGCTCTGCAGAAGAAGCTCTATGATAGATCACAAATAACAAAGTTCCAGTCTTTATGATCACCGTGGTGACTGAAATTTTTACAAGGGGAGGAATTTCAATTTTGAGTAATTAAACTTCAAAATGTGGAAGCCAAAAGACACTGAAGACTGAATTTCTCGTTATTAATTTATGTATGTGTAAAGAGGAGATTGAAGTACAGAATTTAGGCTGACATGTTTTACCTGCGTTTTTCTCATAAACAAAATATTTTAGCATAGATTATGAAAAAGATGGATTAACATGTAACAGTAATGTTCCAATTTGTCATGGAGAAAATTAGTAAAAGATTTGTATATTCTCCTAAGTAAGCACAAAGGCAGAAAAAAGCGTGTTTGCTTATTATAACATGACTAGAGATTTTAGAGTTAAGCATCTGTGCATTAAGTTAAGACCTTTTGCAAGACACAAATAGAATAGAGTCAGTACTTACTGTATCTAAAGTAAGAAACTAAATATATTTATAAAGCTTCCATACATTGTTACACCAAGTGGTGGTTGCTCAGATCAATTTATAGGCCAACAAACATGTTTACTGCTTATTTTCTTATTAACCAGCTAATAAGCAGTAAGCTAGTGCATTTATGTTCTTTGGTCCTGGGCACATGTTTGTTTATGCCTCATGATAAAGCTCTTGATTACACCTTAATTTTTCTTAAATGATTGCACATTACAAGGCTCTATATGCTCCATAATAATTAAGCTCTTTATTCTTCCATTATTATGTTCAATTCTTTCCCCATTAACAGGCCCCTATAACATTTTGAGATTGGAACAGACAACATATGGGGTGATATGATTGTTTACTAAGGTGTGAGTCTAACTGAGTGTCTGGTATTTACAAGAGCTTCGGATAATGAGAACAGACTTGCCATCAGACCAATAGAAGGTTGAAGTCCTTAGTGACAACTTCTGATGGTGTGTACAGATAAGACCCAGGAATACAAGAGACATCAGACGAGGGTTATCAGGATCAAGGATCAAATAAAAAAGGCGGTAACTACAGGTGCTGTGATATATGTATAGGGTCACCTGGAAACTCACAGGAGAAGCTAATTATTCAGGTCAGATGAAAACTCAGGTCAGCTTCAGTAAAAACAAAGGGGTATGGAGACTTTTACCAGAATAATAAATTCACAGAGAATAACATAGAATCCATATGGAATTTTGTGTATATGTATATATATATATATATATATATATATATATATACACACACAAAACCATAGTATAGTACGGTAGTGCCGCAAAAACATCTGTAATATAGAGTTCACAACCATTGGGGTGCCAGATAAAGTCAATTATATAACAAAAGGTCACACTAACCAGACCAGCACTCCCTCTAATCAAAAACTGAAATGTCTCAGAAATAAATAAAAAGGAAGCAACTGCTCACATCCATGAAAAAATCCAAACACCATTCTTCACAAACTGGTTATTAAGGTTGGCACAGCGGCTGTAGCTCATCAGAGGTGGTGATTGGAGAAGGTGTCCTATTCTAGGGTCTGAAGCTAAGATGTACCAATGCTGTTTAATAATCCTCTTTATGGGCCTGATCCAGAACAACGATGTAGCGCTGAGCGTGCTAACGCTCAGCGTTACATCGCTGACTCCCCCCTGGCACTCCCCACGACTCATCTGAAGACAGCGTTCCCTGGCCACTTTAACTTCCTTCTTCGTACAGTCCCTGTTAATGAAGCGATTGACCATATCAGCAAGTGCTTTTACCAATTTTTCAGGCTCAGAAGTGATACGTACTGCCCTAATCATCTGAGAGTCGGGCAGACAGGTTTTAAGCGGGCGAGGATGGAAGCTGCTTGCATGGAGTAGCGTGTTCCTTTCAGTAGTCTCACGATGCAGTTCAGTGTGAAAGCCATAGGGATTCTGTTGTATCTGTACATCTAAAAGTTGATGGTTACACTGTCATAATTTAGAGTGAAGCAAATAGTAGTTTGAAGATGATTCAAGACCTTGATGAATTGTAAAAGCTGTGCTTCACTGCCTGTCCATAGAAAAAACAAATCATCTCATATATATATATATATATATATAATGTCATATATAGCCTACTATAGGGTCTGGAGGGAGGCCTTTAATGAAAATTGTTTGAACATAATTAAGGAGAAATAAAGAGAGTAATAAAGAGCTTTGTTATGGGGTATATATAATAGGTGATCATTTTAGCACCATTAAGGAGAAAAAAGAAGCTTTATTATGGAGCATTTAGTATAAGACTATATAATTTTATACTGACAAAAAAACTACCTTACATCATAGGCCAATTGACTTTTACCTTCATACTTATATCTTCTTTCTTCTTACTTCTATCTTCTTACAATGCACATCAATGTAAATAAATTTTGCGTAATGAAATTATGTTACAGGAGCAGTGTCCACTGTTATGACTGTATGATGAAAGTGCACTGATCTAAACAGTTTTTTCAAAAGCAATATGTTTACGGTAATTATAACACAACATAATATTAAATATAATACAACATATTAATGATAATGGGCTGGATCCAGAACTTATATAGTAAGGGGACTTATGCAAGTCATTCACATAAAGTAACATTGGCGCATGCGCACACCAGATGTTACGCAAGCGTACCTGCTATTTTACAGAACTCGGTTCCACGCTTTAGAAGGTACGATGAAGGGGCCGACCCTTCACTTACACATGCCTTATTCCAGTTATACAGATGGGGATAGGCATGCAAATGAGGGGGCGGGGACCACCAGTTATGCATTGATCTGTGTTTGGCCAGACGCAGACCCTTATGTAAAGCTTAAGAAAGGGTTAAGATATATATATTATTAATTTACCATATTTATTAACAATAAGTATGGTATGTGCCTAATGTTATAGCAGACAGCTTTTAGATCTCATACAGGCGCCATGTCATGGTTTAGTGTTCTAAATACTTGTGATTATTTAATGACTATCGCATTACAGTAAATATTTCCACCAATATTAGCCAAAGGATGCAGCAAACTGGCTAGCTAAAAATGGTATAACAAATTCATAACAGTTTTAAAAAATATATCTTACAATAAAAAACATAGACTGACACCTATAAAAACATGCAGAAAGAGCAACAGTAAAATGGAGGATGACAATGACTGATTGAGGTGGTATAAAGGGAACTATGGGGAAATGGGTATAGAAATACACAGCGGCTAATAGAGTTATAGGACCAGATTTACTAAGCTGCGGGAAAGGTAAAGTGAGATGTTGCAATCAATCAGATTTGAGTTCTCACTTTCCTTCAACTTACTAAAATATGTCTGCTCAAATCTAATTGGTTGCTATGGCCAACATCTCCACTTTTCCTTTCCCACAGCTTAGTAAATCTGGCTCATAGAATGAACAGTGGGAAGAGGGAAATAGAGGGAACAGTGGAAAGAGGGGTATTGAAGGCATAATTATGGAAAATTTATAGAGGAAACAATGGCGGAAAGGAAGCTAGAGGGAACAATGGTGGAGAGGTGTTATGGAGAGGAAATGTCAGCACTACTGTGGGTGAAGGAGGTGCAGATGCTACTAGGCTCAGAGGAGTTGGAGGCCTGCAGCAGTCACCCACCCAGCACTCAGGAACTTTAAGCTGCCAGAGCACTCCCCTTGGCCCTGTGAATTTCTGGATGACCTTCACTTCTGCTACAGAAGATGCTCCCACTGCAGCAGTAGCAGAACTCTGGTTCTGGTCCGTTAATAAATATTTTAAGTGTATGGAAAAATGTATTTATTGACAAAAAAAACAAAACTTTTGTATGACAACTGAATAGATCTGATTTACAAGAGACAGGAATTAGCTTCTGAAGGAAAAAATGATTCAGAGAATGACAGAGAGGGGAAAGCATTATGAAGAAGTGTGAGTTGGAAAGCAAATTTGTTAGACAGGTATAGATATAGTATATTCATCAGTTAATTAAATGTAATGGTTTTCTTTATTATTTATTACATTATTTAAAAAAAAATATATTTAACATATAGTAAACAAGATGTTCAGCATTTCAGGTAGCAAGTTGATGCCTGCAGGACAGTGTGTTCGAGATTTGTATGAGACAAGAAGGTTAGAAACAGCCTAGAGTATGCCAACTGACAGAAGTAATCCATGTTGCACTACCTGGTGTTGTTGAGTCACTTTGTGTCTTAAAATGCACCAGGTTATCATTTACTTATAAATAACATTCCCATACTTGTTGTTTCTTACATGCAACATGTCGCCCTTTATTAGCCAATGCATATCTTCCCCTGTGTATAGGGCAGTTATTTTACAGTGTAGCTCATGGGTAATTATGATGTTTATTTAAAGGCCACAAAATCTTATTGAGAAATCATATTCTGTGGATAGTTTTTAGCCTATATTAGAAAGAAATGCTTATTTTGACATTTTAACTTGTTTTTTAGAGTTTACAAAAATGTCATGGAAAGGAAAGTTAATCTAGAACCGGTGCTAGAAAGGTATAGGGAAATCTACATAGACACCAAAAAAATGTCACCTCAGCACTCATGGATTAACCAGTAAATAACCATGTCATTCTATCTTTAAGATAAAAGTCATAGAAATTTATACATACATTTGCAAATATATGATAAGCCACCAGCCACTTACAAGGCTTCTTTGTTTTGCTGGTCCTAACTATTTCGATAGAGCCATTCGCTCCCAGCGAGGTCCGAACTGGCTGGTAAAATGATTGCTTATGCCTCGAAGAGGCGAAACAATAAAGGTAAGTCACTATGCTATACCCAACCCACTCCCTAACCCTCACCCTAATACTAACCCTAAGTCTCCCCCTGCAACCTAACCCTTAGTCTCCCCTCGCAGCCTGACCATAAGTCTGCCCCCGGCAGCCTAACCCTAAGTCTCCCCCCTGCATATTAACCCTAAGTCTCTCCCTATGCAGCCTAACCCTAAGTCTTCCCCCCGCAGCCTAACCTTAGAGGGTTACTCACCTCTCTGGTGGTCTCGCAGCGGCGCTTCCGAAAATGAATGGGTGAGTATGCTGCTCGCATACTCACCCATTCATAGAAAAAAAAATGCAACTGCTAGAAATTAAACTTTCGGCTGTCCCTACTTCGTAATGAAGCCATCGTTGTGGGAACTCGCAACGTGCTGTAAGTGCTAATTACTTAGCCACTGTGCTACCCTAACCTTCTTATATACAATGCTTTTCATGTAAAGCAGTCAGCTCTCTGGAACAGGGATACAAAATAAAGGCAGTATCTAGGATGATAATGTTTCATTTTTTATTTACTATAAAAGATTCCTCACATATGCACTCACATAAAAAATTCAGAAAACTAAACATACAGTATAAAAATCTACTTTTCTCAGTAATCTATTTTAGGTGATTGATATTCATCCCATATATATGGTAATGAATACACAACAAATTCATGTTAATTTACAGTTTTTATTTTGTGAAAGTAATTACAGCAACAAACTGGGGAGCCCTTTATTTTACTGCTTTGCTACAATTTTAGTCTGGTACTAATCACAATCCTAATAATTGAAAAGAGGTAAAATATTGTTTGCTTGAAAAAACAAACAAATAAAGGTACTGTTTTATGGGAAAATGTAAATTACACAACAGTAATTTCTTAATTTTTTACACACCACATGCTCTGATTTCCATGCAATTGATTACAAATAAAGCTATAAATAACAGTTTCCTTTAATGAACTAAGAAAATAAACCTTTAGCATTTAATACAAATTGTATTCTTTCAGTGATTATTGTTGTTCATATAATTAATATAGTTAGTTTAGACTTCCGGGGGGCGGGCCAACCAAGATGGACGCTTCTTACTGAGCTCCTCGAGCACCTAAATACCATCTGGGGTTTATTAGAGCTTATTACGCTTGCTCCCCCACAACATCGACACGAGGATAAGCGCAGGCAAGAGTGGAGAGACTTTCCCGGCTCCCTGCTATTTTATTTTTAATGGTGATTTGGTTTTACTACTCTGTTTTTCACATCTGGGGATTTGAGAGACTCTTTTACAGTCTTTTTCTTCCAGAGAAAAAGCAGTATGCTAACTGAACCATCAAATAATTTAAGTGCTTTTTAACACTTCACCTCACCTCTTATAGATAGTGATTGCTTTTTTTTGACAGATATTCCTCTAATGGAAAAAGTTATTAATTGGAAAAGAGCAAAGATCAAATAATATATACTCCATACCAAATACTTTATATTGGCAGCTTTAAGGAGTACCTCTACGTGAGTTGCCTCTCAATTTAAAAACAGTTGATATATAATCCATTTATTGGGATTCTTATTGTTTAGAGTTATCATCACTTCTAGTTGTGCATAGATAACCCTTTATCAAAAACAGGGAAAAGACTGCCATACATAGTGGGAAATTGCATGCATGACATGCCCACCTGCTGGGGAAAGTCGAATAGAGCTTTAGAAATCATTGAGATTTTTAGCAGCTACCGGCTTCCTGCAGAGATCACACAAAGGAGCAGCCATCACCTATGCAATGTCCTACAAAAAGGGTGTATGACTCATCCTGTAAATTAAATGGGTAATGTCAGCTGATTCTGCAGGAAGCCAGTAGCTGATAAATGGTAAATAAACAATGTTTTAATGATTTACTAATGTAATTATGGGGGTAAAGGTCCGATGGAAGCAGCCACGTCTTATATTTTCTACATTGTATAGTGATTATGCCTTGTATGCTTTATTTATGTGCAGTTTGTTAACTATATTTTGCAGCTTATATATTTGTACTATTTCTATTCTGATAGACTATGTCTATATTTAACATGTAAGTAGATAAATAAGAAATGAGATATTATGTCTGCAAATTTTCACAATAAGAACAAGAAAACATTAACTTTTGGAGTCAAATGGCCAAATAGTGCACTAAATTCAGGATTCAGAAAATAAAATCTAATGTTCCTTAGTAAAGATTAGGTCTCACTTGAGATCTCCAAGAGCTGAATATGCTATTTATTTCTAGATGTATTTAGTGCGTTTACTACTGTAAATACAGGAGCACTACATGGCAAGGACCATTACCCAGAGGTTGAATTTTCTGTCTTATACCATATATATACTTATAACTTGCATTGTGAGTGCAGTATTCCACAAGTACAGTATGATCGGAAAAAATTCCATCATGTTATTTATACAAAAAATTCTATAGTAAATTTTACATGTATTAACACTATTTATATATAATAAACAGATATATTAACTAATTACTAGTAGCAATACAGTAAAAAATACGTTAACATAGAACCAATGCAACATGTCACTGATTTATCTCAGCTGTGATACAATCAAGAAAAATGGAAGCACCAAAATTATAAGATGCCTTTTAAACATATTTGAAACTTCATATTTGGTTGTGTCAAAAATGGTGCATAAACTTAGTCCTGCTGGATATTACTAACAGCAAATGATTAATGCAATGCCAGCCTTAAGTGATTTGTTTATTTTCTGTGTTGTCTAGGCGGTGGAACTTGGAAAACACAATGGACCGTCACTGCCAGATGTCCCAGACCCAGTTCTTTACACAGTTGGAAGCTGTATTCTTATTATTGGTTCAGTTGGTGTTGTTGGAAACGTTTTAGTTATCTATGCGTTTTACAGGTATGGTAAAGTAGTACAGTAATTATAAGATAATAGTAGACATACAGATCATTGTATTTACAAGCAATAATATAGGCTCTATTTACTAAAATAAAATTTGAAACTTTACTTACGTTGGCCAGGCTCACTTCTCCTCACCGCAAGCATCACAATTCTTCACATAATTAACTAACACACACCCCTCTGGCGAGGTCCCGCAATGATCTGTGAGATGTTCACCAATATCAATGCATTTAATTGAAATATGAATAAAGTCCTGGTGCATGTGCAATGGCCTCTTTTGGGACTTTCTAAACCCAAGTATGAAAAACACTGCGCATGCACAGTACGTTCATGTTGGGACTTTGAAATCTTCAAAGACAGACGCGTCACCAGGTCAGGTAGGTTTCAATTCTCCGACAGTTAATAAATAATATGAAGTGTTGGCCCACATTGAGGGAGATGCGAAGTTCACATGGAACACCATGGAAACAGCAGTTTTCCTTGGCGATCCAAGGTTTGTAAAAATCATTCACTTGATTTTTTATTCCGTATTACCTGTTTTCATATAAAAATGAAGTGAAAAATGGTTAGCAAATAGAGCCCAAAGTCATTAAAGTTAGTATACTGCATCTTTAGTTTGAAGGCTTAAGAAAAAAAGTACAAGTCATGTACAGGAACCTAATACCTATAATATATAGATATATTAATTTCACCAGTGAAAAAATACTAGAATGCAAAAAGGTTACTTTTATTAACAGGTTTTTATCATACTACGCAGCACTTTACAATCTTGAAATAGCAAAGTGTAGTGAAAAGTTCTAAATTGCTAAAACATCTGACAATGGGCCGAATTCAGACATAAGTAGCGAAGCTACAGAGGGGTTCTGTGCGTTCGGCCGCTACTAAGTTCTGTATGTGATTGAAAAGGGCACTCCTCCACTGATGGGGATTCTGGACACGTCTGTGTTCAGAACCCTACAGCACCTTATGTTGTTCGCACATACCATGTCTGTAATGCTTAAGGAACACGTCCATTAAGACTCCAGCCTTAATGTCGTAATTTCATTGCTTTTTGGCATTTGAACGGTAAAGTTTTCAGGGTTTCTATGTTTTGTGTC
>WWET01004190.1:64663-82686 GCA_011038615.1 Limnodynastes dumerilii
ACCTTCTCTCCCTCTCTATTTCTCTCTCCCTCTCTTCCTCTCTCCTCTTCTTAAATAAGCAACAATGGACCAGATTTGCTCCTAACTCACTCGTGCAGCCCCTAATCTGCCCCGTTTTTAGGTACTTTATGGTACCTAAGAGTGCCATAGGGCTACCTTAACGTGTTGACAATACAATATTGTATCTGACAGTTGTTAAGTTAATGACCCTGTAAGAGAAGAATGCAGATCAGTTAACCCTCTTTGCATTTTAGTGCACGCAGGCATTCAGACTGTCTGGGTAACTTACTACACCCCTATAATGAATAAAAATTGCATTTTTGGACTGCAAAAATGATATGTTTTTTGGCAAAAAATTTAAGATGTGAATACAATGCAACATTAGAAAGTTGGATCATATGGGACCAGTAAACAATATAGTGCAAAAAAGATTGTATTACAATATACAGTATGACCATATTAGGATTCAATTTATATAAAATTTTCACTGATTTTATTCAATTAGGAGTTATAATTTTAAATAGCACCAATGGTGCAGCTTAGACACAGTAGGCTAAATAAAAGGGAGACACACTGTGTGTTGTCGCCCCAGGTTCTAGGTGATAAAGCTTGTCTGTGAAATGTGTGTCAACATCTTGTTGTTATGCTGCTACTATATCATACCAATACCTAATGGGTGCCCTCCTTTTGATTTAAGAATTACTGTTAATATTTCAATTTTAGTGTAGGAAAGAGAAGATGAATGTGCTGTTTTGTGGCTCTGCTTTCTTTTCCTCTTTTTTTGGGGGAAATTACAAATACATTGGCACCTTACCATCATGGAGAGGTCTAATGTTTGGGTGTTGTGTTGAAGTCAGTTGCATAGGACATATTTTGGAGGCAGAATGAAGGGTGGCTGAATCCATATATTAATAGAAACTAATATTCCCGAGTGAGTAGCAATAATGAAAAGCAAAAATTATCATCAAAATTAAAACTTTCAAAAAAGAGCAAAATCTCACATCATAGAGAATCGTGTGGAAAATCTTTTGGGGATTCTTAACTGTGTGGTGCTTGAAAGAAGACCTGATATTATTTCCGAGCTGCATATATTCTTAAAAGAACTGTGATAAAAAAAAAATCAATGCAAACACTCTCAGCTCTTTCCATAAAAATCTTTTGGATCTGCGCTTTCTGTTTAAGGTGCTTAAACGATTACACATGTTGCCAAGATCCAGTATTAGCTCCAACCACAGCGTCAGTGGAGTTCCGATGCTGAATTGCTGTGCAATCCTAACTCCCATGTGTGCAAGTGGAGATTACTCCCCTTGCAAACATGGGGCTTCCAACACCAGGACCCTACCTTAAAACTTCTGTACCATCCTGACAGAAAATGGTAATGGTGTTGAAATGAGGATTGTATGTAAGTGCTTAACTAAGCCATTACTATACAATTAATATACCTCCCTTCTCCCACCATACATACTTCACAAATGGAACCCGGCGCTTCCTGCTTCACTAATAGAGAAGATTTCAGCACAGAAGCTGGGTGGGTCCTGAGGATCCAGATTCAAGCTGAAAGCCTTAAGCATGGGAAATGCCCATATTTTAGAAGTCTGGATCTGGTCCGCAGTTGGTAGTAAAATCAGAATTATGACTACTGTTAGTTGTAAAAGGATCATTATTTACAGATATCAGTGCATACTGTTTATTAGTGCAAATAGTGCAATATGTGTATTATAGAATACTACTAATAATAATAATTTATTGTTGTTATTTTTTTTATTAGTAGTAGTAGTAGTAGTAGTAGTAGTAGTATTAATAATAATAAATGTTTTTTCACATTTAGAAAACATCATGCAAACTTTCTCAGTATTTTCCGTTTGCTGTACTTATTTACACTTTTTTGTTTTTGTTTTTTTGCCAGGTTCTTATGTACCAGAAGGTTTAATGATATCATGTACATGGGATTACGTAACAGCTACAACTTCAAACAGAAGTTACACCATGATGTTATGCTGCTGTGTATTCTTTATTCCTCTTCTTGTGATATCACACTGTTATTTATTCATGTTTCTGGCAATTAGAAGTACCAGCAGGTAAGAGATCTATTCCATAGTCTTAGAACTTTACTTCAAGTCTACTGACCACAACATATGAGGTATGTCTATAAAATAACGAGACTGTGATTCCACCTAGTAAACAAATCAGTTAGAACCGGTTATAACTGCATATGTAGTGAACTTGAACATGTGGCAGAATGGGTGCCAGAAGGCACAACAGTTACCAGCATTATTATAAGGAAGTTTTGAAAAAGCTGAGAGAAAGAGTCAGAAAAGAAACTGTGGAAAAATGATTTCATTCTTCACCAGGACAATGCGCCTGCTCACACAGCACTTTCTGCGACCAGCAATCACATTACTACACTTGAACATTCTCCATATTTGCCCAATTTAGCACCTTGTGACTTTTATCTTTTCCCAAAAGTTAAATTAGTGCTTAAAGGGACACATTTTGAGTCAGTTGAAGAAAACTGCAGATATGTTGAAACAACTGACAGAAACTGATTTGCTCCATACCTTTGACCAGTGGAAAACAAAACTAAAGCGATGTATTAGTGCAAATGGGGAGTATATTGAAGGGGACAAGCATTACATTTGTAATACCAATAAATAAAAGTGAGCTATTTAATCAGTCTCGTTATTTAAGAGACATACCTTGTATACTTTGACAAAAAAATGTTCAATGGGTCAGTCAGTAAAATGTATTTTTGTAATGTGTTACTGTTATTAGAAATATTTCTTCATGTTATTTTACCCACCTTATGGACCAGATCCATTAAGAACAATGGTGCATGCATAAGTCAGCTGTAAGTTCATACTCTACTCACACAGTACTGAGACTTACACATTGGAATGACGATGCATTCAGTCACTGTCCGACCGTGGGGCGAACACTGCTCACCATGCATCTGAAATACGCATGGTGGGTGGGATATGGAATGGTAATTGTACAGTAAGAGCTTTCCAAATCCTTTATGGGCAATCCAACTCTCGGGGCCATCCACATGCATAAACTTAAGATATTGTTCTGCATGCGGAAGGCCTGTACATGTGAAGGCAGTGCGGGGATGTGCATTCCCTTTGTACTTACATAATTCTGGATCTCAAATTGTGCAACAGTGGATAACGTACAGAATTTACTTGTAGTTCATAATATGGTCCTATATCTTACATAGTTGATGAAGTTGATAAAAGACACCAGTTTATCAAATTTAACCACTTACGGATTTCCTGCGATCCCTATGTTTCAGTCTGGAAAAATCATTCCTGACCCAAGATGACAGTCCTATTTCTCTCTGGATCTATTACTATCCTTCATTTTCAATTTAATTAACAGTCGTATCCCTGGATACCCTTTTCCGCTAAATATTTGTCTAACCCTTTCTTTAACATATCAATTGAATCTGCCATCACAGTCATTCCTGGCAGTGAATTCTAGGGATTAGATTTACTAAACTGCAGAAAAGTGGAGATGTTGCCCATAGCAACAAACCAGACTCTATCTGACATTCTCTAATATGTAATCGGAAAGTTTGAGATAGAATATGATTGGTTGCTATGGACAACTTTTCCTTTTCCACAGTTTAGTAAATCTATCCTCAAATGCATAAAAAGTGGCATAGATGCAAGAGAAGACTGTGTAATTTTGCCACTATATAAATCATCTCGAATATGCAGTTCAGTTCTGGGCACTAATCTATAAAAAAAAGACATTTTGGAACTAGAAAGGTTTCAGAGAAGGGTGACAGAATTGATAAAGGGTATGGGCTATGAGGAAAGGCTAGCCAGTTTAGACATGTTTACTTTAGAAAAGAGGCGTCTAAGAGGAGATATGATTACTATATACAAACACATCATGGGTTAATACAGAGAACTTTCAAAGGAACTTTTTACTCCAAGGACTGTACACAGGACACGGGGGCACCCACTAAGGTTAGAGGAAAGGAAGTTTCACAACAAGCAAAGGAAAGGTTTCTTTACAGTAAGGGCAGACAGGATGTGGAATTCACTGCCAGCAAAGGTTGTAATGGCAGATTCACTTGATATGTTTAAAAAAAATTTAGATACATTTTTAGCAGGATTAAAAATGATTAGATACATTTTTAGCAGAAAAGGACATCCAGGGTTACCAGGACCGCAAATTTAAAAGAAGGACAATAGTGAAGCCAGGAAGAAATAGGACGGCCATCTTAGGTCAGCAGGGATTTTTATTTATTTATTTATTTTTTCTGATTGAAACAGTTTGGAGGTTGCTTCATATGGATTAACTTTAAATATAAAGATAGGGATCGCTGGATTCCAAAATAGGTTGAACTTGATGGACTGGTGTCTTTATTCAACCTCATCAATTATGTAACTAGGTATATCTTGATTGCGCTTACTGTAAAAAAAAATAAAAAATCCTTCATTTGCTGATTGAAATTTCTTTCATTGTCTTGGAGAAAAAAAACATAATATTTGTGTACAGCTGTTTCTCTACATGTGAATCTTGACTTTTAAATTTGTATTTTTTTTACCTGCATTGGACCGGCAAATTGCAGATTACACAAATCTCCTTAAAGATTTAAATGTAATCGTGTACAGGGTTTTTCATGTAACTTCTGTTCTGAAGCACACATGAGATGGAATTGTGCATGGATTTATAAGTCATGGTTATCATAACATGGAATCTAGGAAAGATTTGAAAGCATAACGCTATCAAGCCTAGAACTGCTGTATGCATATATTATAAGTTTAAATACATTTTTAGAAGAAAGTATATAGTGATAGATTAAAGATTAATATATTACTAGAAAGATAAGTATTTGATTAATAAAGTTCATAAATTGACATGTTTTTAATCCCTGTAAGGAGGTGCAACATACACTGCATTAATTTTAACACAAGTTATAACTGATTTTTATTGTTTGTTTTTTTCTTTTCTAACAAGGAATGTGCAAAAGCTTGGGTCATGTGGAAGACAACCCTCTTTGTCATCATCTTTGAAGAATGAGTGGAAAATGGCAAAAATTGCCTTAGTTATCATAATTATCTATGTATTGTCCTGGTCACCTTATGCTTGTGTCACTTTGATTGCATGGGCTGGGTAAGTACAACTAAAAAATACAGTAGATTCTGCCAGTGATGTTTTACTAAAAGTTAAGATTTTTCCTTCCTCTTCCTGGATCATTTTGATGATTGATTACAAGCTGGGAAGTGGCTATTTTTGGTTCTTACACAGTTGGGAAGATGGTTTAATTCAGATGCAGTAATGTGACATATTAAATCAAATATTATTACATACCGTATATTAAGTTCATGATCTGGGCTCAGGCTTACATTTTTTAGTAGGATGTCTGTTAGAACACAACAGCATAACATAAAATATCATTAAATATGACAAGGATGGAAATAATTAATTTGGTTAATTGTAATTTTGTAAACATTGTGTAAGTACATATATAAATCTTCCAAAAGATTATTTGGTGGTACAGACACTGTCTGGTTTGAGCAGATGTTATTTATCAAATGCTGTGTTTTGGATTAAAAGTAATTATTAACTTGTATCTGAATGGACTGGGGCAATATGGTGAGATTTCCACTACAGACGAGAATGTTCGTTTTTTTCTACTTCAGTCAACATTCAAACTTCATTTTGGACCGTATTCTCAGAACCGATTCTTAAGTTGTTTAATTTGCAAGTGATTGATTCATGGCCTCCATCAGCCCTGGCCTAACCCCTGTCAGTTGGGCCTTATTCGAAAGATCTTCCCAATCACACAATCAAAAGGCTGTTTCTCCAGATATCTTACCAGTGTTGTCAATCCCTGCTAAGAAACTCTGTTTTCCGAAATTGGGACATCCGAAAGTTCCTTTTCGGATGTCCCTATTTCGAATAAAGCAGAGTTTCTATATTTTTTTTATATGGTGAGTATGCCCTTCGGTATACTTCACTCATTCACTTTCGCACTTACTGATATGCCTCTGCCTTCTGCGATTTCCCTCCGCCGGACCTCCGCTGCTGCTATCGCCGGACTTGGAACAGGTAAGTAAATTATTTGTACGGGTTAAGGTTTGGGTTAGGGTCAGGCTGCAGGGGAGGTAAGGTTAGGGTCAGGCTGCAGGGGAGGGAGGGTTAGGGTCAGGCTGTGGGAGATGGTGGGTTAGGGTCCGGCTGCAATTACGGGTGGGTTAGGGTCAGGCTGCCAGGAATGGTTAGGGTTAGGGTAGTGAGAGGGGAGGGTTAGTGTAAGAATTAGGGAATGGAGTGGGGTGACTATTTATTTACAACTTTTCGCAGCACGGAGCTTTCAGTGCTTCGTAGATCGATTGCTATGCCTCATCTAGGCATAGCAATCAAAATCCCAGCCAGTTCACAACTGACCTGGGAGAAAACGGCCGATTCGAAAATTGGCCATTCGTACCGGAGCCCCATACCCCTTACCAGTGTGTATTGTTAAAAGATGCTCAAAAATTTTTTGGAACTGTCTGTGATCTTTTGATTTGATCTTTTGGAGCTCTTAATATGCCAGATCAATGATGGAAAGTTATCTTTTGCTTTTTGGAAGTGTGTACTGTGTCTATTAGGAGATCTTTGGACAGCACACACTGGTAAGACATCTGGTAAAACGGTCTTTTTGATTGTGTGAGTGGAAAGATTATCTGCCCCAGTATATACCCTGCTTTAGTCATATTCCTGGAGAGCTGCACAACAACAGTGGACTGATGCACAGTGGGGTCTTGAAGTCTTTAAACCAATTCCCACATGGTTGTGTTATTTTATTCTGGATGGTATGCAAAGCATGCTAATGTTTTACTGTTTTATTCAATAATTTCCTAAAGACACTTTAGTGTTTCAAAGTTGCCTCTTGATCCAAATTATTAGTTTTCTGTGCTGAATTTAAACAAGTGTTTTAGAATGACTATCACATAAGGATTTTAAGTGAGACCCAAATCAAGTTTAAAACATCAGCTTTATTAACAAGACAGACATGACAGGTAAGACAGACTTAAAAAGTGGATGCATAGGCTTATCTGTTTTGGTTTGCCTCTGAAGCATCCCTTATAAGTGTGCAGCAATAGTAGGCAAGCATACTTGGACTCCACTTAACCTGATACAGCTTTTGCGGTATGGAAAAAGTGAATCTTCAGACACAACCTACACCCCATGGTCTTGTAAGACTTTAAGAGATTGTCCACCATCTCTTTGTAGTTGTCTGCCTTATGGTTCAATAAGAAATAAGAACATTTCTTGAGAGCCTCCCAGCTTTTTCTGCAGGATAAAGCAGGCCATATAAGCGACCATCAAGCAAGTACCAATACTCTTATTTGAGGCTCTAAAAAGAAAACCCTCTTTGAGCTTTGCCTCTTTATGGAGTGGGTGGTAGATAGACTTTCTTTGGATCAACAAGTAAGGCACTGACAAAATTCTTCAAACCCAGGGGTAAGTGAGGTTTGCTTGGGTCACTGCTTCCGAAAGTAGTGGTTTTTACAGCCACTGCTGTCCCACTCACACAGAGAACAGCAGAACTTAGTAAAATAGAGTTGTAGCACCAACTGGAGTTTCATGCTTCCATGTGTTTTTATAACAGCCGCATGAGCCTGTGGTACAGAGGGTAACTTGCTGCCATTGTAGAGTAGCACAGCTTTCAAGTTTACTTTAAAGGAATCAAAAAATAAATCTTTGGTCTTGTGCTCATAACCAAGTGCTTCCAAAACAGACTTAACATCATGGGAAAAGACAAGTCCCCCTTAAAAGACAAAGAAATCCTTAAAGTTCCTATGCTTCTGTCTTAAAGTACATATTTTATTGTGAAAAAAAAATTCCAGCTTTTCAAACTGAAACACAAAAGTTCTGCTTGCCTTTTAGAGAGGTTCACATCTTAAACAAGGTCATTGAGATCTGCATGGCTTAATAAATGTAGTTTAGGAGATGGAGACTCATGTGCTGAGAACCCTTTGGCCAGTCTGTGAGGAGCAAGTGAGATAGCAAACATGAGGGGCCCAGTCTTTGTCTTGGCTCGTAGCACTGCTTCACGAGTGGAGTCAAACGCCATTACCCCACCACAAAGGTAGCAAAAAGAGTTATGACTGTTAACATACCGTCTAGGTATTGTACCGTTCGGGAAACACAATTTATCATTATTATTATAAACGTTTATTTATAAGGCGCTACACAGTATCCGCAGCGCTGTACAGTGCAGAGCTCATGGTTCCCTCAGAAGATGGCAGAGAAATAAGAACATATTGTTCACGGTAACCTCAGCAGATAAAAAGAACAGTCCATACGGTAGCTTGCCACGCAATTCTGAGGACAAATCCATTCACAGCGTACCCACATCTGTAGACCAATCCATGTGCCCCATACCCAAACCAGTAAACCAACCCACATGCCAGAAGTGGAAATGTATGGAGCTGACCCCACACTACCAGACTCACTTGATAAGGCCCCAGACAGCAGCCTGTAGAGGATTCCCTAAAGGCTCCATAAACGGGTCATATATTACAATATCAGCTCTTTATGTGAGTATAACTTCACAACTTCTCAGCTGAGAAAATACATTTATAATAGCACATGAGGAGCCCTGTGAAAAAAATCATGGTCTACCAGTGTAATTGGATAACATAACTTATATATATGTATATATTAAAATGTAAACCCAGGGAAGTTTCAGACAATCAGTATAAACCCATTTTTTTTATGTGAAGCCAGTGATTGAACATCTTCAAACACATCTTCTGGGAACACAGAATTAATATTGTCATTTGTAATTCTTAAAACATATAGTAAATCCATAAGAAATGCATTGTTGCTTATGCATATCTTTTTCCATTTCAGTAATGGAGAATCTTTAACACCATATACGAAAACAGTTCCTGCAGTTATAGCTAAAGCCTCTGCTATATATAATCCTATTATCTATGGAATCATTCATCCAAAGTACAGGTAAATGAATTTAGTGTATTTGTAATACTACAGTTAAATATTATAGTACATTGTTAAGTTATATAACTTTTGCTATTATTTTATGAGATCTAACATTCACTATGCTCAGAAAGATAAAGGACCAGATATAGACCCCTGCACATTTTCCATACATGCGGGGGTCTGTCTTTCCACACGAGAGAGGGGAGTCAACTCCCCCTGTCACTCTCCTCTCTCGTTTTAACAAGTGTGACTTACACGGACATAAGGCAGCCTTAAGTCACACTTGCTGTTCAGCGGTCTGTCTGATCGCTGATCTGCTCCTAACTGGCTGGTGACACCCACACTGTACAATATACATGCTTCCCCCCGCCCACCATAGAATGGAGGGGAGGCACAGCCCCTTTGAATGCCAATGTTAAAACTAACGTAACATCTGGAGGGCACATTCAGTCCACTTATGCACCTTGCGTGCATAAATGGGCAATTGTTACAAGGTCTGGATCTGGTCCAAAGTAAGCATTTCATATTATCAATATAACACAATATTTTTATTGTGTTATGATCAGTTAAAAAAGGTAACATCATATGGTCCAAGTCTAGCACTTCCATACTTTTCTAGTAAAATTGTTTGATCCATAAAAATGTATTTTTGCTTTATGAATTAATTGAAAAATAGATATATGGAAAAACATATCCTTAAGCAGATAAAATGCCTGTAGAATAATCTCATTTTACTACAAGGAACCTCGGTTAACAACCATGGTTACTTCAGAGGCAGATCATCATGATTTAGGCCTGAGATACTTGTCCACAGTGCATTATGCTGTCAGCAGAGGCTCCATAATGAATGGGTACCATAGGCTGTGGTTTTGAGAGCTTTACCTTTAATACACAGAGAAAATATAGCTTTACATGGGTTTTGTGTAAGTGAGCTTAGGAATTAAGGATGGTAGCCCACTTAGTTAATAAACAAATGTGACCAAGCATATCTTCTTATCTTCAGCAGCTCTCAGAGTGACCCACTTTGCCTTACCTAATTTATCTTAGGCCTACACATTATCATATATATGTACCATCTACATTCCATTCCAAGGGCCTCATTTATTAAAATCGTTTTTTCACAGCAATTATGTATCGCCAGACATCGTGGTGATTTTACCGCAATTTTAAAAAAAAAAATCTGTCTTTTGTCTGGCGATTAATAATCGCCGTCAATGTTGATCGATTTTGAAATGTGCAAATCGCCATACCTTTATGAATAAAAGCTTGGCCACTGTCCATTTCAAAATCGGCAAGCATCATTCTATCCCTTATCATGCAGACACATATAGTACTATAACGCTCAGCATGGCCGTAAACACATAGCTATGCTGTGCCTTATAGTAGTACTATATGCGTCTGCATGATAAGAGATAGAATTATGTAGCACATCATTTTTACATTATGAAAAATAGATGTCAAAGCTGTTGACATGTGTTTTTCAGCTAAAGTGTGTGTCCCTTTCTATGAAAGCGACACACACAGGAGGCAATTTATTTTCAGCGCTTTCAAGCCGAACTAGAGGCGATTTAGTAAAATCGAGATGAGTGAATCCGGTCTGGGCTATGTTTGACATGGCAAACATCTGGACGATTTTTTTGTCAGCGATGTTTGCCGTGTCGATTTTGCTAAAATCACGGGACTTTGGCTGATTTTAGCAAAATCGACTTTATTAAATGAGGTCCCAACAATCTTTATTCCAGGAAGGAGTTCCTGCCCCAGTCCCTGAAAGCACCATGGCAAAAGCAGCAGAAAACCAATTAACACTGATCTACAAATTATTTTTGAAATACAAATAAAAACACCTGTAGTTGTTTAGAACATTGGTTCTTTGATATTGAGTGGCCTTAGTGGGTGGTATGCCACACTGTCATGTCTACTACTAATTTATTTCTAAAACAATCAAATTTCATATACTTACATTGACTTCTAAATTTCCATACCAGCATGATTTCCATATTACATATGTACCTACGGTATGTTAGATTTTCACTGTGATCACTGTAAGCAGTGGCTGACATACTGTAGTCTGATGGTACACTGAACCTTCCCCATAGCCAGCTGCTCACGATAATCCTAATTATCTACTTTACAAAGATAAGCTATATGGGCTGTAGCTATGCTGCTGCTGTGGAGGTAAGTGTTCTGTGGCATAGGCTAATGGCATGTTGAGGCAACTGGACAAAGTGCATGTGTGTGTATATGTATGTGTGTGTATATGACATTTAATTATTAACTTGAATTTTATTTTAATTTGTTTCCTTGGCCAAACCATTCCAGTTATAGTATATGGTCTATGTGTTTTTTTAATTCGGTGTTTATAACAAGTGAGTGAAGTATATGAAGTATATGTGTATGAAGTATATGAAGTATCTTTTTAATGTCTGAGGAAATACAATCTGTTCTTCGTGTTTTTAAATGTTTAGGTTATCACTATGAATACAATTATTAAAGGGTTCAGAATGACAATTATATTAAGTATTTAGTGAGAACTAAGTTGCATGTAGGATTTTTCAAAGTACATGTAAGATTTAAGGCAAGTGATATTGCTTGTGGAGGAAATTTGGAGAAATTTTGGGGTATGTGGGCACATTTGCATCCTATGTATTATATTGTAAAACAGTAGTCTTTTAACATATATATTGGCTATAGCACCACATATTTGTCAATGTTGCTTGCAAAGAGGTAGTCCTGAAACTACATTTGGTACTTTAAGATATTGGTGCATTCAATATGTGCTACATTTGCTATCTTTTAATTGAATCTATAATTTGAATTCTTAGGGAAACCATTCACAAGACCGTGCCTTGTCTTCGTTTCCTCATCAGACTACCAAAAAAAGACAATATGTCAACATCCAATTTTGAGTCTTCATTTAGAGGTTCAGTCTACAGTCGACAGTCACTAGCTTTAACAAAGAAAAACAGCTGCATCTCCACAGTTTCCACAGCAGAAACAGTGAGTTTTTGAAGCCACCTAGTGGGCATAATAAATATTTCCAATATCCCATTATAATACGTCTAACATTTGTAAATTTGAAAGACTTGTATTTTAAGATATTTATAAATACATAACATTAATCAGAATGGGCCTGATCCAGACCTACGATCATGAAACGCTCTTGTGCGTAGCGCATTTACGCCAGCGTGCCTACGATGCACTCCCCTCGGCACTCCCCTTATTCGTACTTACATTAGCCGCCTTACGCCGAGAAACCCTACCCTAACTTTTATGATCGTAACCACGGGCGTCCGTAAGCTGCTTGCGTAGTTACAACGCTTAGCACGCCCATACTGTATGATTTAAATGCCTCACCCCGCTCTCGGTGCATATTTACGGATTTCGTATGGCAGGCATGCCCCCTCGAGCATTGTTACGAGGCTGGTACGCTGAAGGGCCATACGCTCAGAATTTTGTTGTGTAACATCCGCCCGCACATGCGTAGTAAGTACAAATGGACGTTTTTACACTTACGAATAACGTAAAAACGCACCCGAGCATAGGTCTGGATCAGGCCCAATGACTGTTGATTGACTGTATGATTACTATTTAACTTAATTAAAAAAAAGTTAAAAGTAATGCAAAAATGGTATATCAAATATAGAGTAATTTTATTATTCTAGCAATGTTAATGAGGAAGGGCCAGATCCAGGTTTGCTTTTAAATTGGATTACAACTGTTTTTCGTTATGTTCATGTGTGCTAGTACTGTACTGTGCATTCTGTGCTAGGCGATTGGAACACAGACTTAGGAGGAATAACACACAAGTTGGAATTACTTATTAGTGAATTACAGTATAGACATTGCTTCTTTATACAAACCCATACAAATGTCCTTACTTCCACGATTTGCTGTATGTTTGAGTCAGGTTTGTCAGAAGATCATAAAAAAGTGGGAGTGGTTATATTACATACACATGGTTGTTTGAGTGATGCAGTCAATTTTGTGGATCTATCGGAATCTCTTCAGATCAAACTGGGTAAAAAGTGAATTTTAAAACCAGTTTAACACCATTATAATATTCATCTCTTTAACCAGAGATAAATGCAAATGTTTACTACATGAGGGTCTTATCCAGACCTGAGAGCAAATGTAAAGGCAGCGTGAATGCCATAGATGCGTTTGGAGAAGCGTGGGGTGATCTGTGTGTGATCTGAAAGATACACAACAGTGCCTCTGGATGGCAACCAAGTACTGCACACAGTGTACAGCCCATTGCAGCTAAGCTTAATGTAGCTATGTGCCCATATATGTTGTGCAAGAGTAGGGTAGTATACACTGTAGTGAAAATGGAAAACATATATTATGAATATTACAAACTCTTTAGATGAGATTTGAATGCACTAAAACATATTAAAAAATATATATATATTTAATTTTTTATTACTGTTATTAAAAATAACAAACTACAACATAATATTCCAGCAGTGTTTTCCTAATATTTAGGAAACGCACAGGTCTTTGAGTGTCAGTCCCCAGGACTTAGAGGAGACCTGGTGCATGTGCAAATGTTTTGATGTAAATAGTCCTCAGTTCCATCTGCATCGAAAGCACTTGCCTTGACATTCCCTTTCTGTGCACTAACTACATGCCTCCACCTCTTATATCGCCCTTCAGAACACAAGCCAGCGCAGCTCCAGTTGCATTAGGGCTTGAATAAGCTGTATTTGCATACTCCAAAACCTTTAAATTTCTGTGCATAACCAGCAAATATTCAGCAGCCAATTAACCTACCAGCATGTTTTTGGCATGTGGGAAGAAACCCACGCAGACATGTGGAGAACATACAAACTCCACACAGATAAGGCCTAGTCTGGGAATCAAACTCATGACCTCAGTACTGTGAGTATATATATTTAATTTTGTATTTTTTTTATTTTTTTTACCATTGTTATTAAAAATAACAAACTACAACATAATATTCCAGCAGTGTTTTCCTAATATTTAGGAAACGCACAGGTCTTTGAGTGTCAGTCCCCAGGACTTAGACGGGACCTGGTGCATGTGCAAATGTTTTGATGTAAATAGTCCTCAGTTCCATCTGCATTGGAAGCACTTGCCTTGACATTCCCTTTCTGTGCACTAACTACTACATGCCTCCACCTCTTACATCGCCCTTCAGAACACAATCCAGCGCAGCTCCAGTTGCATTAGGGCTTGAATAAGCTGTATTTGCATACTCCAAAACCTTTAAATTTCTGTGCATAACCAGCAGATATTCAGCAGCCAATTAACCTACCAGTATGTTTTTGGCATGTGGGAAGAAACCAGAGCACCCAGAGAAAACCCACGCAGACATGTGGAGAACATACAAACTCCACACAGATAAGGCCTAGTCTGGGGATCAAACTCATGACCTCAGTACTGTGAGACACAAGCGCTACTCACTGAGCCACCATGCTGACCTATGAATTCACCAATTTGTTAGCAGATGGCAATAATAATATCTATTCTACACTCCTAGCATGTTCCATTTAAAGTTTTCAAAGTAAAGCTGTTTAAGCAGCTCTTCAGAATGTGGCATCTATATGTGTATGGTGAATAAAAATGTATATCTCTTGAATTACACAAAAAATTTGCCTGCTTATGTACAGCAGTACAGTAGCACAGGACAAAGCAGCATAATTCAATAACAATTTAGGAGATTGGCTGTTAAAAGCTTGACCTGGTGTGCAAGGCTGGGTCCACCATGGGGCAACTTGAGGTGCCTCACATGCGAGATATCCAATTGCCTCACTGCAGTACATGTACAATACATGATGATGAGTTAAGTGACAATCTGTGACATCCATCCTCATGCACTGCAGTGGAGTCTGTGTTAAGCTTGGGGTTAATTCATGATGTGGATGGTTAATAATCAAATGGAGAGAATGTGTTCTATATACAGTGTAGATAAAAGCAGGACACATAATTATATACGGTATACACGTGAAATTGCCAGCTCTTGGAATAGACCGTCCTGGATAAAGATTTATTGCTTTATGTAGGAGATTAGGGCAAATCCTTATCATCCTAAAGGGAGGATCAGATATGTTTGAGGTTATTGTTCATTAATAACTCCTGCACATTTTCATTAAATCATTTATGCACATATATAGATACACAGAAATTACAATTTCATATGCACAGCCTAAGTGTATTTACATTTACCTAGTTTAAATGTGAAAAGCCACCTCAAGTCATCATTGCAGCCCCCTTGTATGTCCCAGCCATCCTATCAGTCCCCTTATATGTCTCCAGCCATCACTGCAGACCCCTTGTATGTCCCAGTCATCCTATCAACCCTCTTATATGTCTCCAGCCATCACTGCAGACCCCTTGTATGTCCCAGCCATCCTATCAGCCCCCTTATATGTCTCCAGCCATCATTGCAGACCCCTTGTATGCCCCAGCCATCCTATCACCCCCTTATATGTCTCCAGCCATCATTGCAACCCCATTGTATGTCCCAGCCATCCTATCAGCCCTCTCATGTCTCCAGCCATCATTGCAGACCCCTTGTATGTCCCAGCCATCTTATCAGCCCTCTTATATGTCTCCAGCCATCATTGCAAACCCCTTGTATGTTCCAGCCATCTTATCATCTCCCTTATATGTCTCCAGCCATCATTGAAGACTCTTTGTATGTTTCAGCCATCCTATCAGCACCCTTATATATCTCCAACCATTATTGCAGACCCCTTGTATTCCCCAGCCATCATATCAGCCCTCTTATATGTCTCCAGCCATCATTGCAGACCCCTTGTATGTCCCAGCCATCCTTTCAGCCCTCTTATATGTCTCCAGCCATCATTGCAGACCTCTTGTATGTTCCAGCCATCCTATCTTCCCTTATATGTCTCCAGCCATCATTGCAGACCCCTTGTATGTCCCAGCCATCCTATCAGCCATCTTATATGTTTCCAGCCATCATTGCAGACCCCTTGTATGTTCCAGCCATCTTATCCGCTCCCTTATATATCTCCAGCCATCATTGCAGACTCCTTGTATGTTTCAACCATCCTATCAACCCCCTTATATGTCTCCAACCATTATTGCAGATCCCTTTCATATAATGTGTTCCACCCATATAATGCATTCCACCCTTTCATGCACACATGCAACAGAGTGAAATTGTACCCGATAGTTGGGTATACATACAGCATTGTATGTAGTTATGCAGCCCCGCTTGTAAAAAAAAAAAAAAAAAGCAAAAAAAAAACCCAAAACAAAGTAAAAATAGAAAAAAATCAGGTAGAGCAAAAAAAAACCAAAACAAAGTAAAAATAGAAAAAATTCAGGTAGACCAGGGGCGTAAATTCCCCCCAATTTTAGCAATTCCAGCATTCAGCTTTCCCAGCTGCTGGAACCATAGAAAGGGGTATTGCAGCATGGGATCGCCCCTCCATGATCCCAAACATCCCCAGGCCAGTTGGCAGCAGGGCTGGTTCTTCCAAGGGCAAAAGTGATATTAATGCAGACAATTATAACACACCAGCCTATATGTCAAATTCTCAATAACTTACAAAAGGAATGCTGTAGTGTACTGTCCTCTGTTAGCAGCAAATGAAGACAGCTCTTAGCATCATACTCGATAGCCTAGTGTTTTTGTGACATGCTACATCTCATATTATATAACTTAATCTAATCCAAGATTCTACACCCTGTTAAACTATGGTTTCCTAAATATCCCTGGCTCGACTGTAAAAAGCAGATAGATTTAGTTCAATATGTAGCCAGCAGTTTATTATACTGGTATAGGTCTTTAATACAAACCATATACCTTATAAATGCAATCTCAACTTCCATTGTGTTAATGGCCCCCCATTGCTTGTATGAACATGCAGGAAGGAAGGTGGGGGAGTGGTCTGGGTATAGGTGTAGCTAGCTGCCATGGTTCCCAGAGCAAGGCTCCTCTGTGCTGTATTGGGGGTGTGGCCAGTCATCATCTTACCATTCTCCTCATCAACCCCTCCCCCACCTCCACATTCTCTTTTCCTTCATCATCACCCCCTCCCCTCATCATCTCAACCTCCCCTTTATCATTTCAATATCCCCTTCATCATCCCCCCTCCTCTCCATCATCCCCATTTTTGTAATTTCTCTATCCCCTTCTTCTCCCCCTTGCTTCCTCATCAGCTCCCCCCTCCTCTCTTCATCAGCTCCCCCTTCCCATTCACTTCATCATCTCCCCCTCCCCCAATCATTATCTCCCTATTCTTATTATCACCTCCCCTCCCCATTCTCTTTATCATTTCTCCATTCACTTCATCATTTTCCCCCTCCTCTTCATCAGCCACCCTCCCCATTCTCTTCATCATCTCCCCATTCTTATAACCTCCCCCTCATCATTCTCTTTATTATATCATCAACCCTCTTCATCTTATCCTCCCCTCATCATCTCCCCCCTGTGTTGTCCCCCACCCCCCATCATCTCCCCAATGATTTCTTGTGCCATTACATTTATTATATTCTTGAGACTGTGCAGACAAAATACTTACCTGTTTTGTCCTGCACCATTCTTCTCCACTCTCCTATTCATGCCTATGACATCATCATGTCACATACAAGGAGCTCTGCAATCAAGCCACAGGAGTCCGGGAGCTGTTAAATCTCTGACAGTCTGACGGCTCCAGGCACTCTGACTGCCAATTAGTGCGCCTGGAGCCAGCAGACTGGTAGAGATTTAACAGCTGCCGGACTCCTGCGGCGCCACTTGTGCTGTTGAGTGCCTGGAGCTCACGCTAGGAGGGCAACAACCCAGCAGCAGGACCGCTACCTCCGCCTTTGTACAAGTAGGAATTTGCCAGAAAACACCAAGATAGGCAAATTCGCCACTGGCGCCCTGTGCTCTTCACAGATGAAAGCAGGTTCACACTGAGCACATGTGACAGACGTGACAGAGTCTGGAGATGCCATGGAGAAGGTTCTGCTGTCTGCAACATCCTCCAGCAGGGCCCTGGCAGTGCTCCTCCTGTTCCTCCTTGCACAAAGGCGGAGGTAGCGGTCCTGCTGCTGGGTTGTTGCCCTCCTACGGCCTCCTCCATGTCTCCTGA
>WWET01004190.1:90772-115415 GCA_011038615.1 Limnodynastes dumerilii
TTCAGCAGGCACAGGCTAGAGCTTGTAGTTGAGCATTCACTGGGAAAGACAGGCTGGAGTCTGGATTTCAACAGACTATAACCTGTGGATGAACAGACAGTGAAACAGGCTAGAAACTGTATTTTAACATACACAGGCTGGAACGTGTAGAGCAGATACAACTACTGCTTCTTTTGACAGTGTTGACCACTCTCTTCTGAAGCAAATACACAGCTCTCTCCTGATTCACATCCAAGGCCAAACTGGCCATCTGGTAAATGCCAGATGGACCGGGATGACTGGCATCTACTGCCAGTCCCGGTCGAGTGGTATGGCCACGCCAACAGCAGCCAGAACTTGCAAACCTGTTGTGCTGGGTTATAGTTGGTATGTGCGAGTCATGGGTCTCAGCTAGTCTCCCAATTCCATTAGTGGTTTAATTTACAACATTACATAAATCTAAAGAATCCCTGTGCTCCAAGCACTCTTTATTTATATTGTAATATAAAGGAGTTATGTTCATTGTTTTTGTTACAGAGTAGAGGGTTATGTATTCTGAAGGGAAATTCTGGCTAATCCTTGCTATTCCATTCCATATTGCCGCCTTCCATTATTAGAGCAATCATTGACTCCTGTTGCTCCACTTATGAATATAAACAATATTTCTGAAGAATTTGCGCCTATAACCGGAATTATGCAGTTTGATAATTCCAGACACAACACTGAGGATCTAATTACTGCTGGTAGAAGTAGAAGTAGATGGAGAGAGCAAAGCACTTTTTAAAATGTGTTGATCTTCGTAAATATTTCTCAAAAACAGAACTAATAATATTTCCACCTGTCTATAACAGTTATCTACCTGGTCTCTTTATTTCTGTTGACAACACTGCAATAATCCCTGCTCATAAAGCACACTCCCTAGGTGTTACCCTTGACTTTGAACTTGCTTTTGTTCCACACATACAATCTGTTTTTAAATCCTTCTAAAAACATATAAAAAAAACATTTTCAGAATTTGTAAAAATCTCACACAAGACACTGAAAAATTCTCAGTCATTAATTAATCATATCATGCATTGGTTATTGCAATGTTCTCCTTATAGGATTCCCACAATATATGATTACCCCCTCACAGACTATATTGCATGCAGCAACTAGATTAAGCAAAATGATCATCTAGATCTGGTTCCGGGGCAGATTGGGATATAAAAGAGGCCTCAGAAAAAATTGCCAAAGTGGTCTCATGTGGTCATAAACAAATAGTTGGTAGGTGAGGCCAACCAAAAAGTGGGTGAGGTTAGCACATTATTATGCTCATCCACATTAGTTGTAAGTAACACAAAATATTATTGAGATCGAACAGGACAATCTAATAATTTCAATAAATTACATAGTATTGTCAAAGTATTTAATCAATGTAATGAACTGAAAAGTCTGTTGCAAGTGAAATGTACAGACAGCATTATAGTGACAGCCACCCAATACAGAGAACATCCTTGTCAATACTACCCAATACAGAGAGCGTCCTAGTGATTGTCACTCAATACAGAGAGAATACTAATAAGCGTCAACCAATACAAAGACTATCCTAGATACCTTTACCCTTTACAGAGAGCATAAAAGTGACTATCACAAGGAGTTGATAGAGGGAATCAGATTAGAGGTATTGAAATAAGAGAAACATAGTTAATATCATAATTTTTTTGTTTTTGTTTTTTTTACGATAAGTGATATTCTTACGTTTATCCAATGCTTGTTTAATGGCTGTGCTATATTGGCATCTCTGATGGAAGGCTGCTCCACTTGCATTATCCTTTCAGTGTTGTTTTCTCACATATATGCATTTATTATGCATTTTATATACTGGTCTTAAATATAAAATATTTCCTTGTATCTGCTTCTATTTTAATTTAAAACAGTGGCTATTTAATTTAGTCATATAAAGTTTCTTTGCAATTTCAGATATTCACACTCATCATTGAAAAAAAAAAACATAAAAAAAAATACCCATAGTACAGACAATTGCAATTTAAAGAAGAAAACAAATACACAAGGAAAACCTTTGCCACTCCCACTGTATTATTGCTGTTTATATTTATCATTTGTTGATGGAGAGATCCATATCATGGGCAGTGTAATCTATTGTGAACACGTACTTATGTTGTAATGGCTGATGCAGAGATGAATGATATATATTTCTCATTGCTGCACATGTAGACTGCATATGTCTATATGCAGACTTGCACATTTCTGATAAATCACTTTAGGATCTGACAGATGTGGGGAAGGGATAGGAGGGTACAAGCCAGTGCTGCAGCCCGAACACAAAACATTTAATTTTATGCACCTAATATTGGGGTAGATCCAGAACTACGTGTGCCGTACGTTTATTCACGGAGCGTATTTTCGTGCACGTAAGTTCGTTACACTCCCCTCGGCACACCCCTTGCACGGACGTATTTTGTCAAGATACGCTGGCCAAACCCTACCTTAACTTTTTCACACATAACTGCGTACGTCCGCTAACGGACGTATAGACTACGTGAACGTACGCAGCTTTGCACACCCATACTGTACACTTTAAATACCACCCCCCGCCTACTTCACGTAATTCAGACGTATTTTGGATGAACGTAAATTAGGCACGCCCACACGTAAGTATTTACGTGTCACATACGTGAATGGCCCATACGTTCACAATTACGCTACGTGAATGTGCGTATTTTCTATGGTGCGCATGCGCAGTGCGTTCTAAACTGCGAATTTACGTCTCCGCCACGCGTAAATTCACTCCGATGCGTAGTTCTGGATCAGGCCCATTGTCTGCAGGGTAGAAGCAGTCAGATGTCACTGTCTGATGATGTATGCCTTCACACTTGCACCTCACAGTATGGCCATGTCACACAACCATACCCTCCAACATTAGCTTATTGAAAACCTGTACAACAAAGGGGCGTGTCTGTGAAGGGGCATGGGCGTGTCTTTCCTCCGCTTTTATTTGCATGTATGATAAGGTATAATATCTAATTTCACACCTTATTATATAAGTAAAGAATTCACAGGAGAGTGTCCTGTCACTTTAGCAGAGTTGCGGGAGTCTGTCACCGCAGCGCTGTTATAGTGATCAGATGCTCCAGGGCTGGAAGTAAGTATAGGGAGGAAGAAATTTCCAAAATAAAACCCAGTAAGGAGCCCGCTTTAGCCGTTACAGACTTAAAAATAAAAAAATGGTCCTCTATCAACTAAATAGGTACAGTTGGAGGGCACTACAAGAAAAAATACAAGAAAAATCTGCAGACGGGGCCACAGCCTGCAGGCAGAATAAAAAAAAATGTAACATTCCTCTGGACGTTTATGTCGGCAGCCCTCTGCTTGGGGCAGCCCTCTGATTGGGGCTGATAGTCTGACTGACCTCCAGACGGCCTCAGATGTTCCCAGTAACATCTATGGCTAAACCGCCCCTGACTGGTCCACAGTATCTACATGGTTGCGTGTATCTCAAGATATATCTTAGCTCACTCTCTTAAATCTTCACATCTACTACTCTCCTCTACACTTAATAAGTGCTCTAATTCTTGGTTACAGGACTTCTCTTGGGCTGCACCCACTCTCTTGGATAACCTTCTTCGACCATTAAGAATATCCTCTACGCTCCAAACTTTCAGCACTTTAAAGCTCACTTCTTCGGACAAACTTACAAAATCTCTCAATCTGCTTCAGAAAATTTGTCTACACTATTTACAACTACATTTTCAGTATCACAGACTCCTAAAGAAATATGAATTAATCCCTTTATGACTAATGTCTTGACAAACTACTGTACTTTTGTTTTCATTATATATTTAATTTCTTGCTTCTTTACTATCCACTAACACTAAGATAGATAAGCAGATATACATATGTATTGGGCAAGGGAAAAGTATAAATACAGATTTACCATCTGACATCATTCACATTATCTTCTAATAAATTCTGGGTAAATGCCTTTTCTTCTGCTCTTATCACATACTTTCCTACTCACTTAAATTTCAAGTAGTTCCATATAAGGAACAGAGTAGGCACTAAAGTGGTAGGGACTTTTTGATGTATATCTGTACAAAACATGTCAATATGGCCTTATCCCTATCTACATAATGAGGTGCGATATATGCAAAAAGTGGCAAAGTTTATGACACATTTCAAAATTTACACCTATTAAAACACTTAACCCGGGCACTTGAAAGTAAATGTATAATAATAATAATAAAACAATAATAATCACTTTTTTTATTTTAGATATTGAGTGATGTGGAGCAAATAGTCTGCTTTCAAAGAAGCCATTCCTTTTCCTTAAATCGGAAACGGGAAGAAAAAGGGGCAGTTATTTCAAAGGCCTGGAGTTGCAATGCTTTACCTGAAGAAAAGGTATGCAATGGATATTTGTTAAAAGCTAAAAAAAAATAATAACTGATAATCATAAGCATTGAAATATGTTTTTATCTATTCTGTTATACCTCCCAACACTGAGAATATTTAAGTCAGTCAGGAGGGTGGGATCCAGGTAAGCCATAGTCACAGAAGATTTGAGCAATGTGACCAAAAGGGCATGTAAGTCCTCTCCTCTCTACTTAAGATAGACTCCAATGTGCCCCTAGTTTAAAACTGTGGAATAAGCCACTCTTAATTGAGAATATCCCTCAGTGTTATACCACTGGCAGACATAAAATGGAAGGACACACAATTCATAGAATTTTTTTTTACTGATATTTTAATTAATATTATTACCCACTCCCTTGGTAATTTTTGGAGTATTAGATTTGTTCCCTGCATTTCCTTATAGGGGTACTAAGGAATCAAACCCCAGTATAATCCTATATAAGAAAATACATTACATTTCTAGTGGGTTCAGTGTGCGCAACACAAATTCTCCTCATTGTATTCAGCATTAGATTATAAAAATAAATCCAATTATAATAATGAACTAAAACAATTCTATAACACTTTATTTTTATTTTCATACTTTTGTCACATTATATTTAAATAATTAGTCCTACTTTTTTCTTCGTGACTTCTTGATATTTGCACACTGGTTGAAGAAGTGGTAAGAAAGCTGTTACTTCTGTCAGTCAATATCACCAGAACAGTGAGCTACAAACTTTTTTTCTGAAATTGGGTGAAAAAAGTATATGAAATAATCTTCTTATTCATTAGGACACTCCTATGTTATTTACAAGTGACATAAATATCTTTTGACAGGAACTATTGTGTCTCCAAACTCATTACTGCTTGTTAAGTTTAAAATGTATTCCATTAATGTTTTTATTTTTTTAACTCAGGTCTTACAAACAATCTATACACTGGAGAACCCTTTAAAAAAATCAGAGAAAAGAAACCCACAAGAACTTCTTCTGACAAATTCTTTAAATGCAGTTACCTATCCAATTGGCTTAGAATCCATTGTTAAGGATAATATGGTAAATACTCCACAGCTAAAGAGTCATGATGTCAGTGGAGGACTGAATTGGATCATTCATGCCACAATTCCCCGCATTGTTATTATTCCTACCTCAGAAAGCAGCCTTTACGAAGAACAAGAGCAACACGGCAATGACCTTGCTGAAAACTGTGAGCTTGACGATGATTTCTTCAACTTTCACGTTGATACAAGTTTATTGGACTTTGACGGACTTTCTTCAACTGCAGATCTTTTTGAAGTAGTGGAGAAGTTTTTGTCACAATGAAAGTAAAGTAAATAATATAGTCTGGAACACAATGATTACCAGTTTGAAAGTCCTCATCTTCTATAAAGAGCTCATATGCAATAGTTAATGCACATAGTGTTATATTGTAATCATTTTGTTAGGGATACATAAAATGCAGGATTTAATGTAACAATTACAACAATCTGAGACAATCAAATCCAACCTGGTTTGTTGCAGCAAGTAGCTTATGGTTTGGTTTGGCATTTTGAGTTAAAATAATGTTATAACACTTCCCTAATTTTAGAATTTGTATACCCACTCCATATTTAAAATTATATTTTTTTTTTTACATTTTAAGCAGTTTTTATATTGCTCACAAATTGTTGCATATAAAATATTATTTAAACAGCAATGGGTGAGCAAACCTTTTTATGATTGATGTGACTTTTACAACCCCTGAAGTATGTTTTATTTGACCCTGACACTTGGTCAGTTTGGCATCTCTTATTTTCACTGAAATCATAATCAAAATATGCTTCCAGATTGTAAATATCCATCACTTTAATGAATTGATATCGGCTATAATTGTGAACCAATACAAAAAGGCAAGCCCGTGTATGCTAATGATCTGATTCATGGTTAGGAGACAAGCAAACCACAATTTTGTAATCTGTGTGTCACTATAGGAAGTGCAAATTTAACCTGTATGGACAGTTCTAGAATTGGGAAATAAAAGTGCCCTACTTTCCTTTACATTACAATTTTTAAATAAAGTTGGCTAATATGCACTTTATACAAAAACCAGCAATATTTTCCATCCATGTATTTGCACACCTCTGCATCGTCTGCTCAAGTGCCATTGTGCACCCTTTAGATCGTAATGTCCCAAGCACAGCTTTTTATACATTTGTTTTAAGATGAAGTCATATAATTTAGCAGATATAAGCTAAAGTTTACATATACTTCACCTAGAAAGTGACTTCTGATTTATAACAGTATTATGCCATAATATCGCAAATTAAATTATTTTAATTAACTTTTAAGACAATGGCAAGTAACTGAGTCATCAAACTGTACTGAAAGCTTATCAGTACAAAGGGGGTGTGGGTCCTCGCAAAGAATGGAACTCCTTCGATAGAGGGTAGAATAGTTTAAACATGCTTGGAATAAATATAAGGATATTCTAAATCTTAAACTAAATTAAACTAATTTAAACAAAAAAAAGGGTAAATAGGGACTAGGGTCAGTATAGTTTTAAATAAACAAATGGGCAGACTGGATGGTCCATATGGCTCTTACCTGCTGTCACTTTCTATGTTTCTATGTAGGCATAGCAATCGATCCCTAGAGCACCGAACACGGTGCTCTGAAAGCTGAGTGGATAAACAAACCCCAAACCCTTCCCCTAATTCTAACCCTAACTCTCCCCTTTCATTACCTTAACCCTAACCTTCCCTTCCCTGCATCCTGACCCTAACCCTCCCTTCCCCGCAGCCTGACCCTAACCCTCCCTTCTCCCTAGCTTGACCCTAATACTCCCTTCTCTATAGCCTAACCCTAAGAACCCCCTCTCAGCATCCTGACCCTAACCCTCCCCTTATATGGTCCTAGCCCTAACCCTCCCTTCCTAAGCGCCTAACCCTAACCCCCCCCCCTAATACTAAAATGCCCCGGAGAGGTTACTCACCTCTCCGTAGCTGTGATCTGGCGGGTCTGCAAAAATGAATGGGCGAGTATGCCGATCGGCACACTCACCCATTCATAAAAAAAATTCTAAAATGGCCCCCTATTCGAAATAGAGACAGCCGAAAAGTAACTTTCGGCTGTCTCTATTTTGCAAAGCGTGCCATCGGACTGGAGACCGGTACAAAGGATATGTCTGATGAGTCAAGCGCACCTTGCCCCTGCAGCCGAAACTCACCACCTGGGGATGTTTGAAATCCCCAAAAAGGAATATATACAGATAAAATACAACATGTGGTGGCAAATCTCAAGGCACTGGGGTAATCCACAGAGGGAAGTGTCAGTGTCAATCAATAAATAAATAAATAAATAAATAATAAATGATTGATGCATTCAAACAGTTGCTGGGAACCAGTGCTGAGGTGATCAATAATTTCTGGTGATGAATATGTCCTAAGCCGCTTCTCCCTTCCCAGAGATTAAAAGCAAAGGGAATAAAACCAAGTAACATTTAATTAGATAGGATACATCATAAAACAAAGTAAAATTGAACAGAAGTTCATACCAGGAAGCAATGGAACATAAGTAGCAAGTTGGTAGCTGCTGGAAGATGGAATCCCCAATAGCAGGCGCTTCACAATACTGCTGCTGGGTCCTGGATGAGGACGTCTGATTCAGCTGCCCGGTCACTGACTCACGTGTTTCAGGCTATGCTTAGCCCTTTCTCAAAGTCTCCTGAAAAAGGGCTAAGCAGAGCCTGAAACACTTAAAATTGATTATCATTTAAAGATACGTAATTAAACGCACTGATTATGATTCTATAAAGTAAATTTAATTTATTTTTTTAAAACAGCAAGTACTCTCATTAACATATGTAAGCAAATGTAGCATTAAAAATACAACTTTAAAATAAAAAAAATCATGACATACTTAACCAAATAAATAAATACATACTGTATGAAGTTATAAATGCAATTATCCACTACATATAGAAAGTTTTAAAAACATTTTAAAAATGTAAATAAAATAAAAAATGTGAGAAGAATGCCAGCAGTGGGATAATTCAGTGGTGAAATGTAGAAATATAGTAAATCCTTGGGCTCAGAGACTGGCAAGGAAAAGTGTCTCTCTCTTATAAAGATCCTTATCACATAGCCATAGTGTGCGGTGGCTATATGTAGCTGTATTAGCAGCCCAGAGGAGAATGCTGAGCGGGTGAATGATTATTGCGTCTATTCCGGTTTTCTGCATCTTCCTGTTTGTCAGCCAGAAGGAGGATATCACTCCGAAGTTGGGCTAGCTCCTGGTCCGTGTTGTGCTGGGATCTGAGGAGGTCGTCGTGAGAGTGCTCTAGGGTGTCCACTCGGTTCCCCACCTCTGTGATCTCTGAGCGGAGGCCGGCCACAGCTTTGTTCACCTCCTCCGTAATGGACTGTTTAACCTTGCGCATTTCAGCGAGAATTGCAGCTATATCTGCCTTGGTGGAGGGGGCTGACATGTCCTCTGAGTCTGAGTCATCTTCAGGAATACAGCGTTCCGGAGACATGGAAGGCATGCTGGCAGAGGAGCCGGATTGAGGCTTCTTGAGGAAAGGAAGTGTGCCCTGGGAGCTCATGCGCTTGTGTTGACGGGGCATTTTGCTGGGCTCAGCCGGGCCGGGCAAAAGGGGCACAGGGTTCTTATAAAAACCACTTCAGTTCAAAGTCTGTGTTCAGGCCCCTTGGTACTAGTGAGTCCAACTTAAAAATCCATTGCATTTCTGCTCTGGCCAATGTTTCTCCCTTGTCCTGTTTCCTCCAATGGGTCTCCACTTTCTCTATCCCCACAAACCTTTTGATGGAATTGACAGAGCATTGATGCTCAACCTTGAAATGTGCTGGTATAGAATGGGTTTCCATCCCTTTCCTGATGTTTCCTCACATCTTCAAAGTTTTTTTCAATGGAATTTTCATCATAACCTTTTTCTAAGAAGGCCTCCTTTAATGTAACAATCTGTTTCTCAATTCGCTTTAATCCATACTGTTACCTCTCAATCTTTGTACCTGGCTTTTAGGGATCCCTCGTAGCCAGTTGGTATGGTGGCTTCTTCCTATTCCAATATACGAGTTACGGTCGGTTGGTTTGCTGTAATTTCTAACTTTGTACTTTCCATCTTCTATATAGATCGTAAGATCCAGAAAGTTGACCATGTGGTTATTGATGTCAAAGGTTAATACAATATTTTTGTTGTTATTGTTGAGATACTGACAGAATTTCAGGAATTCCAGGAGGTCTTTCTGACCTCAGTGTTATTCTGAGTTTCCCTGATAAGAGTGATTGGGTCTCACACTGGTAAAGAGACTTTATGTATCAGGTTACCATTAGGAGTAGACACTGGGGGCTGTGACCTACAACTTGCCTGCAGACAAATCCATCCCCACCATCAGGGGATCTGGCGAAAAACCTGAGCTAGGTTAAAGGTCATTTTGCGTACCCAATCGTACACGAGTTATGCACTACTCAATATAACACACTCAACCTGGCACTCCCCTCGCACGCAAGTAACTTAGCTGACTTATGTGTTCAGAACCCTACCTTAACTTTTCCTTATGTATCTCTGGTCATACATATTGCCTTGTTGTACATAACCCAGCAACAATCACAATTACAATTTAAATGCCTTCCCCCACCAACAATGCGTATTTTCTGCTTGCGTAGGGAAGTCACACCCTTTGGTTTGGAGTTACGTACAAGTTACGTATGATCAGAGTTACAATGTGTAACATCTGCCGTGCACATGTGCAGTTCATTCCAACAGCCTGATTTACGCATGCAGACTCTATACCCTGGTTTCCAGAGATTTGAAGTCATAGTATAATAATAGAGCACTGACATTTCAAGTCTTAATAGAATACAACCTTAAGATTTAGAATCATAGCATAATAGAACACTAACATTTGGAGACATAGGGCCGTATTCAAAGATCCGTTAGTTAAAGGTACGCAATTATACGCATGTACGTTGCAAGGCAACACCCATGTCACTCCCCTCACACGGCCGGTTTTTCAGTGACTTATGCCTCCATAGGACACCCTTATCTCTATGTGTGCATTTATGTGCGTATTAAACTTAGGTACGTGCGTATGTAACTTCGTAATACAAGGGTATATATAAGAGGTTTATATAACTGCTAGAGATAGCTGCTGCTGTTCACCAGTGTACTCACTCTTATCCCAAGAGTTCAACTACAATGTCATGGTGTAATAAAGCATATGTACACTTTGTTAATCAGTGCTGATTTCTCTATATGTCTAACACATTCATAAATAGGTGATCATTATCCAAAATCATATATATCTTTCAGAGAGAGTATGATGCTTGTATTTTATACGGTACTCTTAAGCCCATCAAACCACAGTAGTATTCCTATATATCAACTATCACTGAAATTGCTAGTAGTAATGACCACAAATTATAAATCACATTGATATCTAAATAGCTTATAGTATTTCTGGGCCCATCAAACCACACTAATACTTGGTAAAATCGGTTATATATGATCTAACATATGGTGCTGATCCTTTCCAGAGTAGCCAATATGTTTAGGGGAGTAACAGTAATCAAAAAGTGTCAAAAAGTAACAAATGTTACAGAAAGTCCAAAACACAGTTCTCCAATCTTCAAAGCTTAATACTGATACGTTCAAAGTATTGTAACAAATCCACTACAGTTCAAAGATTTCAGAGCTTAATCAGAGTACCATTAGCTAGGACAGCTCTGTGTTGTGCAGTTTTAACATTTAGTGCAGTCTTTCTCAATTTTTTTGCAGTAGGGGAACCTTTAAAAAAAATTAGGTTTCGGGAAACCCTGTATAAAATTATTGTAAAAGATATTTAAATATTTTTCTGAAAGGTATACTATAAAAAAAATCCAAATATTGCAAAAATAGTCAGTTACAAAGGAGTCAAACATTTTGTAACATATTAAAGAGGATAGTAACGTGTCCCCTCTCACCTTTAAATCACTCAAAGGCACTTGTCACCTATAAATTATTCCACAAACATTCCTCGCAGCCCATTACCTATAAAAACCTATTATGCTCCTACAGCCCTTTCTCACCTTGAAATGCCACCACAAATGTGACAAAGAGATGACACAAACACTGACAGCCAAACTCCTTGTGGAAGCCTTGGACGGCTAATCACTGCTATTATGTGGAAACTTGGGAAACTCTTTTTGACCTCTTTGGGAACACATGGATACTGACAGAGGCTTGGAAGATTTGGATGCAGATGCAGATCTGAGGATTTGGATCCAGGCTTGGAAATCTGGTTACGAGAGTCCCTGATAGTAGACATTGGAAAGCTAGGATTAAGGACAACTAGATCCTTTTGCCCCTAAGCAAGAGCAGACGGGTTGGCGGGCAGTAAATCTGGTTACGAGAGTCCCTGATGGTAGGCATTGGAAAGCTAGGATTAAGGACAACTAGATCCTTTTGCCCCTAAGCAAGAGCAGGTGGGTTGGCGGGCAGTAAATCTGGTTACGAGAGTCCCTGATGGTAGGCATTGGAAAGCCAGGATTAAGGACAACTAGGTCCTTTTGCCCCTAAGCCATTGGCACTTGGTTTGGCCAATGGCAATTGCTTTGGTAGTCGGCAGGGCAGAACAGAATAGGAAGCAACTGAGCACTCAAAACTTTGGGTAGTATTGTGGATATTGGGAGATATAATAGAACTTTGAGGCTGCGAAAGCTTCAAGACTATGAAAACTGAAGTACACTTGAAAGTCCAATGCTGACACTCGGGAAACTTAGCAGTAGAAGCTAGGATATGAGCCTTGCCATCAGAGACTCAAAGACACAGGAGTCCATCATTGGCTACAATTAAGACTTGGGTACTGGAGGTCCCTCTTGCAATGTGGCAATAGAGATCCCTCCTGGGGTGTTACAACTTGAAGTTCCTTCTGGGGTTCTGGCACTTGGCATCCTTCCTGGGGTGTTAGCACTAGGCATCTCTCCAGGAGTTTTGATGCTTGAAGTGCATCAATAGGGTTTTTTCACTTTTGGAGGGTGAGGCACTGGAAATCCCTTCAGAAAACGAGGCAATAGAGACTTTCAGAGAATGCAGTACTGGAGATCCTTTCAGAGAGCAAGGTACTAGCAACCCCTTTAGAGAGCGAGGCCCTGGAAACCTTCAGAAAACAAAAGGCTGGTGGTCCCTTCTGTGGTTGAAAGGCTGAGGACCCTTTCTGGGGTTTAATGACTTATGACCCCCTCCTAGGATTGAAATGGTGAAGGCCCCTTCCGGGACTGAAAAATTAGGGACCCTCCTGGAGTTGTAAGAACAATTGGAACCCCCCCTGGGGCAATGACACTTGGAACCCCTCTGGGGTAATGACACTTAGTACCCCTCTTGCAAAAATAGACACTTGGAACCATTCTGGGGCAAAAAGATAGTGAACTCCACCTTGGGCTGACAAAAAAAGGGGGGATATAAGTAAATGGCGCTAAGATAAATTATTTATCAAATTAGAGCAGCTGTATGGGGTGATGTGATTTCACCCCCACCTCCTGTACTAGAGAGAAGGAAAGAAAAAAGTTAGGAAAGATACAGCGCTTCAGATACAAAAAAATATATAAGTATATGTATGTGTAAATTTGGGAAAATGGTTAAGTGATCTTAATACCGATTGGTTCTAATTCCACTATAGACCATAGGCTTCAATAAGATAAGAAAACGGCACTTCAATTAAAACACAAGGAATTGTTTATTTAAATTCTATACAACCAAATTGAATTGGTAAGTATAATTTTAAAATATTAAAATACACACACTAGTAAAGAGGTTGTGGATCCCACTAAAGATATACACCTCCCTGTTGAGAGTCAGTGATGTTCTGATGTTGCCTAAGGCAACTAGGAGCAAATATAGATGGTACAGTCTTTATGAAAACATTCCACTACGGGTGGCCAGCCCGAGGAGAATGTGTAAATGTTCACTTGCCTGGTAAATACAGATGGTTTGACGAGCAATATGGTCAGCACGTATAGACGTAAGAAAGGATTTCACATACCGCCTCAGGATGACGTTCCTGCCAGTTCTTTATCCCCTCTAATTGGTATGGACCTTCGTCCACAAACTGGCTGATACACGGAGGGGGGGAGGGGGGAAAGTTTTTCGAAAATGACCCAAATTGGCAGGCCTTCATACCATTAAGCCCGGTAATGGTAATGCCTAGAAAGTTTACCAGGGAATTTACAGATATACAGTAGATCATTTCTAAATGTAATCCTCTTTATTTGAATCCTGTATGGAAGATTCTTTGAAGTAACCCTTCTGATCCATTCATGGACCTATGATTGAAAAAAAAAAAAAGTGTATTTTTATTTATTTTATTATTTATTAATTTTTTTTTACAAACTCCTGGGGCCAGATTTACTAAGCTACTCCTTACAGATTGACTGCACAATAAAGGGGGGATATTATTCTGTTCAAGTATTGGTGGGTCCACCTCTCCTCCAGCTTAACACGTTTCGTCCCAGCCACCGGGGACTTTTTCAAAAGCACAATGGTGTGTTGTAACCCGTCCACCTATTATAAGGAGTTCTCCCAGGTGGTTTAATTAGTCAAAAAAGTTTTTAAAGATTTTTAAAGGGGACGGGGTTAAGTTATACAATTCAACATTTCAATTACCTATAGTTTAAAAAAACAGAAGTGCCGTCTTCCTAATAATATTATTGCTACTAATATTCACATGCAATAAACAATAGACAAAAATATCTTTGTATCCATATAGTTGTTACAGTGTATTACCATAGTATAGTGTGTTATAATACTATCAATCCTATTTTTCACATGCAATAAACAAAATACATCTTTGTATCTATATAATAGTTTTTATGTACATATGAGCTTCGGATGATGGATTGCAACTTCCACAATCATTTCTACTAAGTTTTGTGGATGAAATAGAGATATAGTCCTGTCTCTTAAAGTGGAAATACCATAAAGTAAAATCAATAAATAAATAAATAAATTCTAATCAGTGGGGTGAATACATATATCCCAATATTTCACATATGTTTTGTTAGGAAAGTATATCTTTCTCCAATATCCATACATTTTCACCATTTTGGTACATAATCATAGCAAGATCATACAGGAATTGTACTGCTCCATTTTGATGACACAATCTAATTCCATGATCCTGTTTAGGGTCTAAACTCCCTCCAAAGTATACCCCTTCCGTTCACTGAAATCCCAAAACATCACAGATAAGAATATAAGGGTGAGGATTGTCAGATGATCTAATTAATGGTTAGCCCCAGGTAGGTAGATAAGTAAGCATCATACCAATCCGGGGTACCAAAGTGAAACTCCCCATTATGTTTTCAGTAGCCTGTATCGTTGAACTCAATTGATTCATTTAGTCCCTCAGGGGTCAATGTTTGGAGGGTGAAGATCCAGTAGGCCTCCCTTTGGCATAGCCTACTGAATCTATCACCCCCCCTATCGGTCTGTGGAATAACTTCTAGACCACAAACCTCCAGGAGTTCTGGGTCTCCCGCATGAAAATGAGTGAAATGTATGGGGATACTGTGGTTATTGTATCCTTTAAGTACATTCCTCCTATGCTCCCGAAAACGGTCCTTTAGCCTCCGCGTGGTACGTCCCACATATTAACATAGAAACATAGAAAGTGACTGCAGATAAGAGCCACATGGCCCATCTAGTCTGCCCATTTGTTTATTGAAAACTATACTGACCCTAGACCCTATTTACCCTCAATTTGGGTTTCAATTTAGGATACCCTTATATTTATCCCAAGCATGTTTAAATTGTTCTACTGTATTGGCCTCAACCACCTCAGATGGGAGAATATTCCATTTATCTATCACCCTTTCAGTGAAGTAATTTTTCCGCACATTTCCTTTGAATCTACCACCCTCCAGTTTGTATCCATGCCCTCGTGTTCTATTACACCTTTTCTTTTGAAAAATGGTACCCTCCTCTAGCTGGTCACAACCCTTGATATTGGAGCCCACACGGACACTGAAGGACGTAGATCGCAAAGGAGGATTCACAATCAATATGTGACTTAATGGGAAATTTTGCTTTATTGGAAAAGGATTGGATACTGGTTGTGCCATGTGAGATGGATTTACAGGTTAGACATATTTTTTTGTCACACCTATAACACCCATTCTCACTTTTACTTCCAGATTTAACTTCACTTTTAGAGTTCATATTTGTAGGAAATTTGACTCTACTAGGGGCTAAATAGTTTTAAAGGTTTTTATTCTTTTTAAAAACTATTTTTGGTTTGTCATTCAAAAAATGGGCAATTGACTCATCTTGTTTCAAAAATAGGAAGTTTTTTTCAATAATTGGTTTAGTTTGGATGGATTTATTATTGAATTTGGTAATTTACGGCATATTATAATCTTCTCTTGTAGAAGTTGTTTTTTTCTTTTTCGTTGACAATAAAATTTTTCGATCAAGTCTTCTAACCCTCTTTTCAGCTTCCTCCAATAGATGCTTGGGGTATCCTCGGCCCTCAAAATTGGATGTCATAGCAGCCATCTGCACCTCGAGGTCACCATCGTCCTCACAGTTCCTCCTCAACCCTATATATTGGCTGTAGGGGATGTGATGGATCCAAGGGCGATGGTGACTACTATTGTAGTGCAGATAGCTGCAAGCATCCGTGGGTTTCGAATAATTAGAGCTAATGATTTTGTTGTCTCTGGATGAGAGGGTGACATCGAGGAAGTTGACAGTAGTGGAGTGATAGGTGAAAGTGAATTTCAAATTAAAGGAATTTTGATTGAGGTGCTCAACAAAATTTTGTGCGGAACTCATATCCCCATCCCATACTACAAACAGGTCATCGATGTAGCGTTTATAGAGCACGAGGTTCGTCCCCCAGTCGCCCCCCATGACATTGAGTGCCTCAAAGCGACCCATATAAAGGTTCGCGAAACTGGGAGCTAACCTTGTGCCCATCGCAGTACCGAGGACCTGTAAGTAGTATGTGTGATCAAAAAGAAAATAATTATGGGTAAGTATAAAGTGAATTGAATCCAATATGAATTTACTTTCCTTTTTCATTACCGTAGTGTCATTATCTAAATAATATTTTATAGCCTCCACCCCCCCTGCATGCGGGATGTGAGTGTATAGCGCCTGGACGTCCAATGTTAAGAAGGAATACGAGGGAACCCATTCAACATCTTTGACTAATTTCAATATGTGCATGGTGTCTCTCAGATATGAATCCAGAGACACCACATATTTCTGTAACTTGGAATCTACACATGCTGATAGATTCGCCGTTAGAGACTGGATTCCTGAAATAATTGGACGTCCAGGTGGGTTAGTGAGGGATTTGTGTATCTTGGGGAGGTGATAAAAAATAGGTGTTACTGGAAATTTAATTGTAAGAAAATGGAAAACTTCTTTCGTGATCACATAACCATGCACATATTGAAATTAGTCAAAGATGTTGAATGGGTTCCCTCGTATTCCTTCTTAACATTGGACGTCCAGGCGCTATACACTCACATCCATACTTTCCTACTGAAAACATAATGGGGAGTTTCACTTTGGTACCCCGGATTGGTATGATGCTTATGTATCTACCTACCTGGGGCTAACCATTAATTAGATCATCTGACAATCCTCACCCTTATATTCTTATCTGTGATGTTTTGGGATTTCAGTGAACGGAAGGGGTATACTTTGGAGGGAGTTTAGACCCTAAACAGGATCATGGAATTAGATTGTGTCATCAAAATGGAGCAGTACAATTCCTGTATGATCTTGCTATGATTATGTACCAAAATGGTGAAAATGTATGGATATTGGAGAAAGATATACTTTCCTAACAAAACATATGTGAAATATTGGGATATATGTATTCACCCCACTGATTACAATTTATTTATTGATTTTACTTTATGTCATTTCCACTTTAAGAGACAGGACTATATCTCTATTTCATCCACCACACTTAGTAGAAATGATTGTGGAAGTTGCAATCCAACATCCGAAGCTCATATGTACATAAAAACTATTATATAGATACAAAGATGTATTTTGTTTATTGCATGTGAAAAATAGGATTGATAGTATTATAACACACTATACTATGGCAATACACTGTAACAACTATATGGATACAAAGATATTTATGTCTATTGTTTATTGCATGTGAATATTAGTAGCAATAATATTATTAGGAAGACGGCACTTCTGTTTTTTTAAACTATAGGTAATTGAAATGTTGAATTGTATAACTTAACCCCGTCCCCTTTAAAAATCTTTAAAAACTTTTTTGACTAATTAAACCACCTGGGAGAACTCCTTATAATAGGTGGACGGGTTACAACACACCATTGTGCTTTTGAAAAAGTCCCCGGTGGCTGGGACGAAACGTGTTAAGCTGGAGGAGAGGTGGACCCACCAATACTTGAACAGAATAATATCCCCCCTTTATTGTGCAGTCAATCTGTAAGGAGTACGCCTGGACTTTGTTAATCACGAGCACACAGCCAGAGCCATCACGCAAACAGCCTGAATTGCACCGACACAGGAGGGAGCTGCAGCACGACTCCAGAAGTCCAGACCGGACAGAGGAGACCAAGAGCCGACAGCAACTCCCGCTCCCCTGCCGACAGCAGGGACTGTGGAAACAGAGGGATTCGTAACATCATCGGAAAAATCCTTCCCTCACCCCCACCGTGTATCAGCCAGTTTGTGGACGAAGGTCCATACCAATTAGAGGGGATAAAGAACTGGCAGGAACGTCATCCTGAGGCGGTATGTGAAATCCTTTCTTACGTCTATACGTGCTGACCATATTGCTCGTCAAACCATCTGTATTTACCAGGCAAGTGAACATTTACACATTCTCCTCGGGCTGGCCACCCGTAGTGGAATGTTTTCATAAAGACTGTACCATCTATATTCGCTCCTAGTTGCCTTAGGCAACATCAGAACATCACTGACTCTCAACAGGGAGGTGTATATCTTTAGTGGGATCCACAACCTCTTTACTAGTGTGTGTATTTTAATATTTTAAAATTATACTTACCAATTCAATTTGGTTGTATAGAATTTAAATAAACAATTCCTTTTGTTTTAATTGAAGTGCCGTTTTCTTATCTTATTGAAGCCTATGGTCTATAGTGGAATTAGAACCAATCGGTATTAAGATCACTTAACCATTTTCCCAAATTTACACATACATATACTTATATATTTTTTTGTATCTGAAGCGCTGTATCTTTCCCAACTTCTTTCCACCTTGGGCTGAGACACCAGAAAGACTTTGAATGCTTTTGAAGCTAAGACACAGGGAACCCCATCTGGGAATAAGACTCCAAGAACTCCATCTGGGATAAGAGACTGTGAACCCATTATGTGGATGAGACAAAAGAAGCTGAAACCAGGACAGGAGCTTGAGAAAAGGAGACATATTGCAAAACAGGGATTTTAGAACTTTTAACAAGTGACAAGACTTGAGGATATTTTGGTCTATGAACAGAGCAGGACAAAAGAAAATTCTCTGGACATGCACAGTACAATTTAAATGGCTATCCCCGCCTCCCTGTAGTAAAACGGGCGCCCAGGCGACCATCGTACTGAACGCACGCCCATCGAGCGAAAAATTCGCTCACAATACGCCCGCTATTCGCTCATGACGCCCAGGCGACCGGAAACTGTCATACTGGGCATGCGCGTTGCAAATTTTTCAGCGAATTTTCGCTTACGATGAGCGTACGCTCGCTTGCGGTCGTAGCTCTGGATCAGGCCCAGAGAGAGGTTGGTAAAAACAGGGGCTGGCTAGGAGTTGAATCAGGAGGAATACAGAAAGTGTCTTTAGAGGTCTTAGTTGAGGCTAAGAAGTCCTCTACTGTAAATCGATTGTTCCAATCAGGCTGGATTTGAACCAGAGATATCTGAGGAGATTTGATGAAGAGACCATCAGACATGTGGTGACGTGGTGTTGTCAGAGACAAGCATGGATTTTTTTGGATGAGACAGTCTGTTGACAGAAATTGGGTAAAATTTCCATACAAAGGTGTTGGATTTTTTTATATTGTTATCCATGGCACAAATTGTTGACATTGGTGTATGACTTATTCCACAAAAAACAAATTTCTCCACATATTTTTTATCAGCTTGTCTTTGTACAACACCACCGTCATCATTAGTGTCAGATCCACAATGATCTCCCTCGTCATCATGCATATTTACAAATCTGACAATAGCATTTTTATTTCTAGGTCTACACCACCAGCATCGTTACTTTTTCTATTGCTCATCCTCCCATTTAAAGAGGGCTCAGAAATGGGGATGAAGGCTCCTCTAAGATAACACTCTCTGAATCAGAAATGTCTGAATCAAACACATCATTCATTGACACCCTTTCACTCTCCTTATGAATCTCTGAAGTTTGTGGTCCCATAATTTCTTCTTGGGGGTTAGTGTTTGTTTTGGGCACAGATTAGTCAGCTTTAGAGGTGACAGATTCAGTTTCAGGGAGATAAGGTGGTGCACAAGATACATGCCTCTGTTTGCCTATGGATTTTGCACTAGAGATTCTACTGCATGTAAATCACTAGCAGGAACTGCACTCACAAATATAGGCCATAGTCTGAGCCTTTCCTTGCAGTTGCTGTCGTGTATGAGAATATTGACAATAGGGTAGATCCAGAACTACGTTTGCCGTATATTTATTCGCGTAACGTATTTTCGTGCGCGTAAATTCGTTACGCTCCCCTCGGCACACCCCTTGAACGTACATATTTTGTCAAGATACGCTTTCCAAACCCTACCTTAAATTTTTCCAACGTAACGCACACGTACGTATGGGCTAGACGAATTTACGCAGCTAAGCGCGCCCATACTGTACACTTTAAATACAACCCCCCACCTACTTCGCGATTTTACGTCTCCGTCACGCGTAAATTCGCTCCGAAGCGTTGTTCTGGATCAGGCCCAATGTTCACTAACTTTTGCTCTCATACTTTGTGCTGAGGTTTTACAAAGTGTGGATTCTATGTTTTTCCTTTTTGGCCCTTTCTTACCCCCTCTTCTAATCACTGGACTATTTTTATTAGTATATGTTGGAGATGAAATATGAATGGCAGTCCCTCCTATTATGTATACTGCTCCGATATGGATAAACACAAAACATCAGAAGAACCCTATGCTCATTGCTACAGACAGATATAATGTGTATGCTACAGTAGGTAGTATAGGGAATGTGGGGTAACAACATTTCATAATCACATTGGGTTCCATAGCAAAAGAGTTTAGCAAACACGATCCCCCACCAACATTGTACAAGCTTACTGCAAGGGCAAACGCAGGATTTTGAAAGGGGGGTTTCCAATGCGTGTAATACATGTGAGGTATATTATCATAGCTGCAAACGTTTTGGAGCCCGAAAATGTGGCAAATAAGCTCCGCCGCGTCCTGCCCAAGCTCTTACCCCTAGCGTGTATATGTGTGTATGTGTGTATGTTTGTTAGGGAATTAGACTGTAATGCGGCAGAGGTTGATGTGTGTAAAATTGTGAAGAGCTACTTAATATGATGCACTGTTAAAATATAAAACATATGTAAAATGACAATACTGATAATACGGTCGTACTATCTGACTGCCAGGACATGTAAGACACCCAGTAAGGTTCTCTGTGAAAGCAGGACGTTATAATATAGATTTTAAAATAATAAAAATTCTACATTAAGGAATTGCTTTGGTTACTGGCTGTAACAAGTCCTGTTCTGATATTTTTTTTTATAGGTGATTTATAAGTTACTTCTTTCACACAGTAAAATAGTAGTTTCATATTGAAGGAACAGATCTAATGGTAATAGCAGTATACAATGCATTAGTAGAGCACGAGCACATTACACAATGTACAGAGCCTGTGTCAGTGCATAAGCACTGTTGTATTTGTAGTGACCCATTCACCATTCCCACCTGCTTTCCTAATGCAGCACAGGCCAGGACCATCTTCCTCCTTGTCAGTCCAGATCACATTGCCACTAAACCACGCCCCTTCGCGGTGCCCCCTCCCGAAGCCACGCCCCTTTTTGAATTTTCCCAAAACATTTTTTGCTAATTTTTCAATCTTTTTTTTTTCATTTTTCAATTTGGGGGGGGTTTCTGGGCAACCAGCACCCCCCCCCCAGGGTGCGCCACTGTACTGTATATAGAATTGTACTTATAATATAAAAGACCCATTTTACTGATATGCAGAGTGACCCAATACCTAAAGTAAACATAGTTCCTTTTAATGACAAAAAACAGACCAATCTATAAAGTGGTACAGATTACCTTGAGAAATTCACATATATATGGTGGAATTCACCATGAACCCCCATTCTGACTTAAAAAATATTTCTCAATATTAAACAATTACATTTTAATGCATATAAATACCTTTTGGGATTATATAAACTATAATTGTACTTCTCTAATAAATAGTATACAGTACGTCTATAAGCCTGCCACCCACTAGTGTGATTATGAGCCTGATCATCCAAATATCATGGATTTTGAAGTTTCAGGTGACTTTGTTGCGGTCTGAGATAGGGAAATGACCATTAAAAAAAAACTATATCTAAGTAAAGTCTGGAGAAAATAAAATACCCTAACAATGAAACTTTAGAGTTTAGAGAGGGTATTCAAAATGTACTGTAAAATGAGATTGTGATGTGATGGGAGATATTAGAAAATAGGAAACTTAAAACCAAACAGAGAACTATATAATTTTTGTAATAAACCAGGTCAGGATATGTTTTACTTTGTGCTGACAGTTTAAGTAAATTTTAATTAGGAATTAAGTTGGAAATGAATTTAATAATGAAAGTGTAACAGGAGTTTGGTATAAAAGAGTAGATTGTTATTAGGAAGCAGAGCATGGAATTTGGGGTTTCAAAGTTTAAACAGAAAATTCATTTATCCAATGAAATAATAAAAATAAAATGTCCTTTTAACTGATATTAAATAGTACTGTATATAGACTATGCTCTTACAACATAAAACCACTAGGTGTCCTAAGTGAACTATAAAGATGTAATTGAGTTTTTACTTACACTATCAGACTTCAGGCTTGTGTCTTAAATAAGAAACAGTTTGAGTTTGCAAATAAGAAACCCCTCTTACATAAATACAGTCTTTGTTAGGTAATTTAGACTGTATGCTCCAATGGTGTAGGGATTGGCTAGCCACATACAGGGGTACACAGGATGATTAGACAATTATAGAGGATGGATGCAGAAATACAGAGAAACACTGGAGGCTGATATCCAGGAGCACAAAGGATGGCTGTAGACATAAGAGGGCACAAAGGATACAAAAAAACAAAACAAATCAGCAGCACTATACAGTGTTTGTTCAATTAAACAATGCAACACAAAGTATAAAACAGTAATTTTATTCAAATGCCTTAAAATCGCAGATAGAAATAAGTAGAAAGAAACATTTTTCAGTATAAAAGGGCACTGTCGATTAAGCCCTTATTTCAAAGAAAGATATCTTTTATTAATAATAATGCACTAAAACGGATATTATACATTAAGTCCACCTACATTTATGGCTCCTCTCATGGTTTTGCTAGTTGTATGTGGACTGATTAGATATTCACAGCAGTCGCAGGAATATCTCCGTTATCCACGGAGACCAAACGCCTGTAATTAATGTTATTACTAGTCACAATTCTGCGTCTGAATACCCAAACAGTTGTAATGGTTAGTAGCACAGTCTGCAGTAGGGAAATCTCTGTATTGCACAGAGACCAAACGACACCTGTACCAAATGTAACTCACAATGTTGAAAGTCGAAGTTAAAATCAGCACTCATTTCCTGAGAGATGTTCAGAGAAAATCAGCTGGTGTCACATACATGTTGCCAAAGCAGGGCAACCCAAGTTACAGTTAACTGTATCCCAATGCAGGGGTTTGTACAGATCAGAGATTCTCAACCAGGGTTGCCAAGTCCCAAAGTAGCCGGCCCAGGCTTCAACAGCAATTTCGGCTGTCGATGTTTGCGTCACCTCTTTCGTGTATTTGTGGCGGAATTTCAAGGTGAGAAGGGGCTGTGAGGAGCATTTGTGAAGGTATTTATAGGTGACAGGGGCTGTAAGGAAAGTTTGTGAAGGCATTTATAGGCGATAGGCGAGCCTGTGAGGCATTTAAAGGTAAGAGGGGACATGTTAATATCCTTTTTAATATGTTACCAAATGTTTGCCTTCTATGTAACTTTCTATTATTGCTATATTTAGATTTTTTTATGGTATACCTTTTGTAACAATATTTGAATATCTTTTATGATATTTTTTATACAGGGGTTCCCCAAAACTTACATTTTTTTTGGGGGGCAAAAACGTTGAGAAAGGCTTGCATGGATAATTAGAAACCAGTCTATGCAAATGTTTATAGCCAATGTCCAAAGCGTAATTTCACAGTGCACCTACAAAGAAGGACAAGGACAATAAGGACAAATATTGCCAAAGACAAAAACCTGTTGACACATTTTGTTCATTTACAAAGCATAATGGACCGTCTTCATGCTTACGAAGCAAATGCTTATTAAGTAGATCTTTTCTGAAATGACTTACTATGCACAGTAAGATAGTACGATAGTAGGTCATCTGTACGATCAGAGTAACATGGGGGCTGGATTCAGAGCTCCGGCCGCAATGGGGGGCTGGATCAGGCTCAATGTTTGAATAAGCAGTAATTAAGAAATCCCAACTTAATATTTCTTCTATGTTCCCTGAATCTGTCCTTTAGTGTGCATATGTTACGATACTAGAATTCTGCTTCCCAGGGCATGGTGACTAACTGGTGCCTGTTCTTCGCTAGAGCCACTGATGGTGGGGATAGTGTAGGCTGCAGGACACCCAGGTCGTTGCCCCTCGGTAGGTGGTAACCAATATCGCAATTCTATGTGTGCAGTGGTAAGGCACTGTAGAGTGGGTTGAGAATCAGCTACGGAAAAGCACCAGTTTAGGACTGGAGAACAGAAAACACAGAAGCTAAGATATAGTATAGCAGAGCTACCATGGAAATAACCAATACAAGACTAGAGTGCAGATGGAATAAACACTATAAACAGAGAAGTGCTGATGGGGAAGCACAGGTATTATCCAGTACAGGACTGAAGTGCAGATAGAGTCTTTAAACAGTTACACACTACAGTAATATCAGCAAGAAAAAACCACCTCATTTTAAAAATGTAACTTTAAATTTTTCCATTAAAAAACCAAAACTACTAAAAATAACAATGTAACCTTCCTGCAAAA
>WWET01004191.1:0-17957 GCA_011038615.1 Limnodynastes dumerilii
ATACACACACACACATATATAGGTAAATACAGCTATATATCCACACATACACACATATATGGGTAAATATGGCTATATAGCTACACACACACACACACACACACACAGGTAAATACAGTTATATATTTATAAACGCACATACACACACAGATATAGGTAAATGCAGTTATATATCTACACACACACATATATAGGTAAATGCAGTTATATACACACACACACACACATAGGTGAATACAGATATATATATACACACACAGATATAGGTAAATACAGATACACACACACACTTAAATATAGCTATATATCTACACACACAATATAGGTAAATACAGATATATACACACAAACACACACACACACACACAGGTAAATATCGCTATATATCTACACACACATATAAAATAACATACACACATAATACTCCCACAAAACAAAACTTGTTTACACACACACACGAAGTGGGGGCGGTGCATAGCAGAGTAGAAGCCAATCAGGGTGTTGCACAGCTGCATAATTTGCTACCTGATTGGTTGATTACCAGGCACCAGGAAAGGCGTGTGATAAAGTTCTATGCAGAGCTTTTGCAGTATGCTAATGATGCTGCAAGTATCAGGGAGAATCTCAGCTGCTTCTAACAGCCACAGCCACTCTCTGCAGCAAAGTACTGGCCCATCCCTCCAACAGCCCATCTGGCCTTTGCCAGAACTGCCAGATGGCCAGTCCGGCCCTGGTGATAGACTGCATAAAGGGTTCCCTCCTTATACTGGCTGATACTTAGACTCATTCACCCCTGACCGAATCAACACCTAGCCTAATCGAGAAGGCTGCATTACAGAACATTTGAGTGACTCTGAATACACTAGGTACAGAGATTGAGACCCTCCGCTTTTAGCATAAGTCAGAGGGCCAGTTTTACAAAGCTGCGGGTTTGGAAAAGTGGAAATGTTGCCAATAGCAAACCTACTACATACTAGAGAATGTCATCTAGAATCTGATTGGTTGCTATGGGCAACATGTCCACTTTTCCAAATCTGCAGCTTAGTAAATCTGGGCCTATATGTGGTTTATATATTGTGATTTTACTTGGTGTGTGTATTAAACGTGTTTTATCTTTACTCTTGTGTCTCCACAATCACTCCTGGCAGTTGTGGCGGGGAGCCATCAGGTATATCAGGCCTTTTCTACTGCAGAGAAAAAGAGACATTGATTTTTTTGAACACTGCCTTGAGAAATTGATTTCTTGAACTTAACCCTGTGCAGATCTTACTGTTGTATTATACTCACCCACAAGATAGCTCTCCCAGTTTGTTTTATATCTTATTCATTATTGATTTAATGCAGCTGCCACAAATATATTTGTAATAACTGCACAGACTAAACTGAGTTGTCTTGTCAAGTTGTGACAGTTATTGCTGTAATGTACACTAATTATTTAGTGGTTGACCAACAGTATTACTGAAATATTCTATTACTACAAAAAATCCCAATGGACCAGGTCCAGACCTCTGTGCGTTTTCTGTACGCATGCAGATCTGTTATTCCGTGCATGAGAATAGAGCGAACCTCCCTGTCACTTTTCTCTTTCACGTGCCGAATCCTACCTACAAATCTCTATGTGGATTTGCCTACTGCCTCCCACTTACCTTCATCTGTGCATGTGTGCTGCCAAAAAAATCACCTGATTTCCACAAGCAGCTTGCAGAAGTCGAGTGGCATTATTATTTTAGAGTCAGCCCTAATGATTCTAAGACAGAAAAAGGATAGTGTTGCACCAACTTAAAATATCAAAAGCAAATAGCCAAGAGAGAGTGCCATTACACCTAATCACTAATATACACAGAGAAAAAGAAATTGCCTACTCATACATGAGTGACAAAAATAGATTAGGTTATTAAGTAACGCACACCTCATAAATTCACCGAGCCAGTAAGAGAATAAAATTTCATGATTTATTACAACATATTAAAACCTATTGTATAAGGCCTTATACAATAGGTTTTAATATGTTGTAATAAATATTGAAATTTTATTCTCTTACTGGCTCGGTGAATTTATGAGGTGTGCGTTACTTAATAACCTAATCTATTTTTGTCACTCATGTATGAGTAGGCAATTTCTTTTTCTAATGATTCTAAGCACTGATGACAATGCATAATTTTGTGGTTGACAAGACAGCACGACAGCAATAATGGTGGACCACTACATAGCACAATCATTTTATTTGATGCACAGATAAAAAATATGCAACAGAAAAAACCGTAGAGGTTTTGAGGGCCAAAAATTACTGGCGGTGTCGGGTTGTGACATTTACTTGTATGACACTTTAATGTATGTGTGCAAAATGTTTATTGCTTATGTCTCCTCCAGGATCCTTTCTTCTGTTGACACGTTTATGATTGATACTTATTGGATGACTATTTGCATTATATTAAAACATTTCTCTAATGTCCCTGGCTGTATTTTGATTGTGTCTATGGCTATTTTGCACTTATACTGAAACTTTCATGACTACATTTTGTATGATTCTTTTTATAGTATTTTTTGGGGAGTGAGGACCTTACTGTTCTGATACTTTATAATTTACAGCATCTCATTTCTCTCTTTGTCAAACTGTCATTTTTCTTATTCTGTCTTTATGTTGTGGGCAATTTTAAACTTTAGAGCATTCCATAAAGAAAGCTATCTTTATATCCAATCTTAATTACATATATCTTGAAAATTGGGTTTCTACAAGGACAACAACTGACTAATGAGGCTGACTAACATCGTCATGGGGCTATAATGGAAGGCTCATAGAATACGAGGTCCCAAATTGATTTGACCTGTTTCTAAAGGCAGACAAAACACACAAATTGGACCTAGGCGACATCATCATTTACTTTTTCTCAGAAATCCCTTTACAATCACAGCATTCAGATGAGAATAAAGGAGAACTTTAGAAATAGAAAGATAAACATTATAATGGTTCAGATCTGATCTCCTACAGTTTTTTATTCTATTGTGAGTCTTCTTGATGGAAAATATGAGATGAATCACTGGACTAATAAGAAATGATTACTGTGTTTTGCGGATTTAAATTTATTTCAGCAGTAGTAGCTAATCTGCATAAAACACGAAATGTATTTTCTACTTAACTTTTGACATATCGCTTCTCAGATCACTCTGAACAGCAGATCTTTCCCATTTCTATAAACACTTGCACACAATTGTACAAAATATGGGGTTACTTGCAACTCATTTCTAGTACACATACCGGAGTTAGGGACTGCAGGGAGGTGCCTTCACATCAGCTCCAGTAACTACCGTGACAACAAGTTTGGGTCGCTGCTTTGAACGGCCCTATTTCGACAGGGTTGTTTCCTACAAGGATGCTGCGACAACTGAAAACGGAGAGAGGTGAGCGAACAGACCCATAATAAATCCCAAGCACAGACGAGTGAGTATTCCCCAACCCTTATCCTAATGCTCACCCTAACACTCCCCTTCCATTACCCTAAGCCTAACCCTCCTCTCTCTACAGCCTAACCCTGACCTCCCCTTCTAATCTCCATCCCCTCCCCACAGCCTAACTCCTAACCTAAGTCTCCCTTTCTACGTTCTATCCCCCCCTGTGAGGGACAGAGGGGGAAGGAGACTCTGCTGGGCTGTCTGCATGTGAGGGACAGAGGGGGAGGGAGACTCTCTGCTGGGCTGTCTGCATGTGAGGGAAGGAAGGGGAGGGGGGAATCGTCAATGAGCTGTCAGCACCGTGAAGGAAGGATTACATTCGGCACACTCACTGTCTTCCTGCAAGACACCATCTGCAGCAGCATTTATATTACCAATGAAGGAGACACTTTTAGAGCTCTGATCCTAACATACAGTGTATATTAGGATTAGTGCTCTGAGACTGTCTCCACTCTCCTCCATTGGTAATAGAAATGCTGCTGCAGATGGTGTGTTGCAGGAAGACAGTGAGTGTGCCGAGTGTAACATACACAGAGCAGCCAGCACACTGCTGACTGCTCTGTGTATGTTATGATCGGTTTCAGGATGTAAAAGGGGGTTTCTGGGCAACTGGAAACCCCCCCTGGGTGCGCCACTGCTAACCCTAATAGTCCTCCTTTAGGCACCTTGCATACTTTACTCACCTGTTTGGTTGGGTCTCGCTGCGGGTGCTGCGCTAGATCTTGCGTTGGGTGTCGGGTTGGAAATATCATAAAGCACTAATTGGAAAAGTCATTCTCACATACTACATCCCTTCACTATGGTCAGGTGACCTAACTCAATATATCTATACTATCTAAAACACACTATTATTTATGTGCTGACACAGTGATATATAATGCTTAATATAGAACATTGGGTCTGTTGTTATTCCTTTTATCTTAAGTTGTGTGTATCCTGTAACTCAGCCTATGAATGAGTGTAGAGCAAAAATATTCATGCCATGAATTATTAACTCGAATCTAGCTTATGGACATGTGGTGGTAACAACATCCTTACTTTACTAATTTTGCAGGACATGGATAATACTGCTGGTCCCCAGCTTTAACAGGACGTGGATCCAACTGCTGGCTATATAGATATATATAGCTGCGCATCACCAATTGCTAGAACACATACACAAGTGAGTGATATATTTAAAAAATACACAACATTTATTGTTATAAATAAAACAATAATGTAGGGTTAAAAATAAATAAATAGAAATGGTAAAAACAAATATTGCAAATAACATATGCACAATTCCACAGGTAATGTTGCCAATAGCTATTGTATTCAGTGGGAGAATATAGGTTGCATTCAAAATTAGCACAGTTGTGCAAAAATTGGTCATAATAATCCACAGCTGAAAACACAGATGGTAATATAAGTGAGCCTTTGTGGTATTCAGAGTTATTGTGAACGGAAGATGATGGATATCAATACCAATGTTTCTTATGATATACACAGTGGATAGTTCACTGAACTTGATGGTGGTTGACTCCTAACTATGACTTAACCTGACACCCCCTGCCGCAAGGTTCGCGCAGGTGTCCAGGAGATGAGATAAATTGTTTGAATTGCCCAGTAGCTGTGGACAATGGTGGTGTCACATGTGGAAAACTGACCCGCGATATATTGTTCAAATGAGGAATATTTCCTCTATTGGTGGTATTATCGGTTGCTGAAAGGTCAGTGTAAAGTGACACGGGAGGATGCAAAGTGCAGGTATTGTTGAAACCCCCACGTATAACACCCGGTACCTGTCTGTGGCTGTCTGTGGCTGGGTCCACTAGAGTAATGTACTCACTAACTTTGGCAGGTGATCAGGAGATCTGAGGATAAGTTGCTGGCTGCCAGTTGCTACAAGACAGTATAGAGATATGCTTTATCCCGATTTATTCCAATATAGCTCCAAAACATTAAGTATAGGGATTCTCCCTTACAGTCAGTAAACTACTGTTACTGGCTCTTCCCACTGGGCTGTAGTGTAGAAGATTGTTGGTTCCACCACAAAGATCCTTTTTTGGCACTTGCATTGCTTTGCTGGGTATATGACTGATACACGCCCCTTGTTGGTATCTGGTTATTCCCCTGAACTGCTCATTATGGAGAGCTTTAAAGACCACATATACGCAATCTACATAACAAAAGCATACGTAAATTATGTAAAGTAGTTACTACGCATGCGTAGTAGCTACTATTGGTATTGGTATTGGTATTTTAAGATACGTAGATTACGTAAAATAGCTACTACGCATGCGCAGTAGCTATTGTTCATTGAATTACGTCCGTCTATGGAAGACGGACATAGTTCTGGATCTACCCCATAAGAATTTTTAAAGAATTAGCTATTAATGACAACCCAGGACTGCTTAACGAATGGAATAATATTTTAGACTCATGTTCAGCATCTCTCATGAAATTATTAATTAAATACAGGGAAAATAGACTAGAAAATATTACGGGTGAGATAGAGCGAATTAGACAGAATTTGAGATCCTATAAAGATACAGAAGAATTCCGAGTAAAGGGTGAACAACTAAATGTATATGTCTCCAAATTTGAAAATAAAGTTAGGGACACAAAACTAGAAAAATTCCAGAGGGACCATTTTGACTATGACAATAATCAAGTTAGAAGCTATAATAAAAACTATAAGAATAAAAATAAAAATTATAATAAAAATCATAACAGGAATTTCAATAAGAACTGGTATAACAAACAGAACTCTGATGTAAATAAATATCCAGCCCCTATGAAACAGTATCAGAATACTAAAAGGCAACTAAATTATGTACCTAAAATGATAAAAAAATGACAAAGTGAATAAACCCATATTTGTTACTACCCTTAAAGCTACAACTTCACTGTCCAACACTTCTGATTTAAATAAGAATGCACCAAACAAAAACATTACTAAAAATTACTCTATAAAAATCGCTCAGTCCTAACATCAGAGAGACTATAGATATCTCTAAACTGGGAGCTAGACCTAAAGACACCACTTCTTTTTTAGACATATATCACCCAAACTTAATTCCTCTCCAAAACAAATACGAAATATTAACATTAGCAACCCCAAAAAGACAGCGAGAATGAGAAGAAGAGGAGGATCTAGAATGCAAAAGAACCCTACTAGATCTATCATCAACTACCAATAATGCCATTTTCAATCTGTCTAATAAAATCTTGACATCTGCTGAAATTAGCTTGTTGAATAAGGGCCTTAATTTTTTACCAAGTAGTGATCCTAACCTATTTGAGCTGTTTACAGAACTCAATCTGTTCATTCGTATGATCTGCAGAAAAAGTTTTTTCGCAGAGAAAAATACTAATAATAAATATAAGAAAAAAGAAGAAAATGAATCATTAAAATTATCAGAAGAGATGTGCTTGACTATTTTAGAAGAAATGTGGGAGCAGAACAATGTCTTAGACTTATCTCACATTTCTCCTGATAATATAGATATATCTGCTGATACCAAAAGTGATAGAACTATTTTCAAAAATAAATCTGTTTTTTCCTAATAATCAAAATAGTACAAGTATACAAATGTTTTATAAAAAAAACACTAGAAGACTTCAAAAAATTATGTAAACCACACAAACAAACTAAATTTCATGACCCCGGTAATCTCACCGTACAAGAACGAATAACCCTAAAATCCCTTTGTAATGACCCCTCCATCGTCATCAAGAGAGCAGACAAGGGGGGAGGTATTATAGTTATGAACTTGGACGATTCTGAAGCTCTTAAACAGCTGAGAGATGAGAAATTTTATGTAAAATTACCTACTGATCTGTCCAAAGAATATTTATGTAAATTTCATTAACTAATAAACTCAGCTTTCGAAAATGACACAATTATCTTAACAGAATTTAGATTTCTATGTGTTCAGCACCCCATCACTCCGGTTCTTTATTTATTACCCAAAATTCACAAATCCACTACTCACCCACCCGGGAGAACTATCATTTCTGGTGTTGGGTCTCTTACTTCTAATCTTTCTTTATTTGTCGACCACTTTCTTCAGAATCATGTAACTTCACAGAGATCGTATATTAGAGACACCACTCATCTTATCAATAAATTGGATTCCATTGTATGGAATTCTAATTATTTATTTGTAACACTTGATGTTACCGCATTGTACACCAACATTCCCCATGAGATGGGAACTAAAATTGTTGAAAAATTCTTTCTCTCAGATGAGATGGTCTCTGTTAATTTACGTGAATTTATCACTAAATCCATTTTTTTCATTCTCACTCATAATTATTTTCTTTTTGATGGCACTTTTTATTTACAGCGCCACGGGACTGCCATGGGCACCAGATTTGCACCAAGCTTCGCAAATTTATATATGGCAGAGTTTGAAAGGAGCCACATCTGGGACAGCCCTTTTAGTGCGAATCTGGTTTTCTATGGCCGTTATATAGATGATTTAATTATTATTTGGGATGGGGATTCACAATCTGTCTCACAGTTTGTTTCCTTTCTCAATTCTAATTCTTTTACTTTAACTTTCACAAATTCCTTGCACGCTGAACACATAGATTTCTTACAAGGAACAAAAGAGGTCCGGCGCTCCAAACATACATTAAATAACACTATGTGTCAGCACATAAATAAAAAGGAGGTTTAGTTCACAATATAGCTATATTGGGTTAAGCTCACCTGCCCAGCATGAAGGCACCTCCTGTAGGTGAGTCCCTATCCATTTGCTATATGTGTACACAGGAGGTCTCTGTTAAGACACTACCTGCATTTGAATAGCCTGCAGTGGCCACATTTGGGGAGTGGTCAGACTCCCAAATAAAACTAAACAGTAGCAAGAAAAATGCTACTTCAAATGCTACGTCAAGTGCCTTGACGCTGGGCAGGTGAGCTTAACCCAGTATAGCTATATTGTGAACTAAACCTCCTTTTTATTTATGTGCTGACACATAGTGTTATTTAATGTATGTTTGGAGCACCGGACCTCTTTCGTTCCTTGTATTTACATAGTGGTCACTTTGGTCCTTGGCTGCAGCCCTATATTTATACGCAAAGAATAAAATATATGTTTTTGGTTTTTTTTAAACACAGAATTCTCTGTGAGAAATGTTGCTAATATGTTTTAGGGGTGGAGGGTTTCCAGGCACTGGATACCCCCCACCCACAAATGTACCTTATTTTGTAGATAGTGCACAACCATTTCCCTAGCATGGATGGATTTCTGATAGGCTACAACCTTTCTTAACTCTTATAACTATGAAAGGAAAATGATGGTAGTGCAGGTTTGCCGACTATTGTAAGCTTAAGCCATAGATTACTGTGAAGGGGCGGGGCTTAATGACACTATTTATGAAAATCACATCATTAAGCCCCGCCCCTGTCAATCACCAGCATGATCTCTGGTGTTTAAGGGGATGGGCGGGACTTGATGACATCATTAAGTCCCACCCATCCCTAATAACTCTAGGGATTACACGGGTGATTGTTTGGGGGTCAGGGCGTGCAGGAGATTTGCCGTCTCTCTCGGGATACTGGGAGAATGGCCCAATTTTGGGAGTCTCCCAGATATTCCGGGAGAGTCGGCAACCCTGTGGTAGTGTGGAAGTCTGGATTGGTAAGCATTCCGTCTCATTTGCTAATGCAACCCTGCCCATATATCTGATGATGTTGGAGTTGTCATTTTACTTAAGTCTGTATAGAGCAGAATTTGTTCTAATTCAGACACACGGCTACAACTCAGAAACCAGAGCTCAAAAGTGGGCAACATTCATGGAAACAAGGGGGAATTCAGAAGTGACGCTGTCCAATGCTATTTTACTTTCCTTCTTCAAGAAGGAAGGTTCTTATTAAACCAATAGAGAAATATTCATTTCTACTGCCCACGATTACAAAGAAACATGGATGGAGCTGACTGAGTGTGTTTAAATTACTGTAATGCAGAGCTGTTGTTATGCAGAATGATAAAAAGGTGATGATTTATTCCTTGATAAATTGAAACAGATCACACATTTTTCTTTGTCTTCAAAGGCAATTCTAGGCAAACATTAATCTTTACACAAAAAGGTGGTTGCTCAGATCAATCTATAGGTTAGTAAAATTAGGTGCATGAAGGCAGGGGTAATCTGCTTTAACAGAAACATTCATCTTTGGTCAATATGAAAACTCTGAATCAGAAAGAAGAACAAAAAAGAAACAACAATAAAGCAAAACAAACAAAACCTGCAAATGAGCTCAAGTGATTATTTCATTGATTGTAATGCTATTGTAATGCATACTGAAGCATATATCTGCCTCTGTGAGGAACCAGTGTAGTGTCCACAGTCTGCTCTTCGGAAACCATTTGAAAACTATTATTTATACAGCCTTGCAGGTTACAGTGGTATCTTTTGGCTCTACCCAAGGTTTATGGGTTCATGCTGTGGTTTGCCTAGCAGTACTTTTTTTTTTTTGCAGATACCTGAATCATAACAACAAAGTGAAGAAAACACATTAGGTTTGGCTGTCTGCCAGTTTCCAGTTTGTGAACAAACTTGAGCTTCTTGCTAATAAAAATGTGTCTTTTCCTTTTTTCACAATACTCCCCACGTTGATGTTGATACAATTTATTTACAATAAAACTTTTCCAAGAAGTAAAAGATCAATAAAAACCAAACATATATATCAATAAAATCTCTCTTGCAAAAACTGTTTCTTCTTATTATAAATTCTTCTCCACAGATGGGAGAGAAATCCCCCATAACCCTGGTTTAAAACCCAAATACCCTGTCCCCAAACATGTCAATACTCCTCATGCACTGGTAATAGGTTTAAAGGGCCCTTAACCATAAAATCGGAGGGGGAAGAAGAAGGGCTGTAGTTAAACCAGGACGGAGGGATCGCTCTCACTGATAGTCCACCTTGAAAATGAGTATTTACTACTTGAAACGCGTTGGTTACTATCAGTGAGAGCGATCCCTCCGTCCTGGTTTAACTAAACCCTTTCTCTTTCCTCCGGTTTGTTTGATTTTTATTGATCTTTTACTTCTTGGAAAAGTTTTATTGGAAATAAATTGAATCAACATCAATGTTGTGTGGATTATTGACACCTATTTATTAGCAAGAAGCTCAAAAAGGAGTCGGTGAGTGCAAAAAAATTGTGTTGATACTTTGTAAATACAGTGTTACACTACAGAGCTTGCCATTGAGCACAACAAATACTAATCATTGGAAGTCTGGAATTGGAAAGGCTGAAATAGAAACAAAGATTATTTTCAATGCGAGCACATGAAAGAACAAAAGTGTGAGTAGAAACTTTGTTCATAATTCTTACCGATAAATGACAGTGTTACAGTAGGATCTGTTTGTTTCTCTTTATGTTCCTGAGTATTGGTAACCTGTAAAAAGAAAGAAAGATTGTTTCCACGCTGTTGATACAAGAAATCAAATGTGTAAGTAGATTATTGACACTATAATAATCACCTGATTTAAAGGCTGTTGTACGAGGTCTTTTCCCTTTTGTGTTTTGTCCTTGGGTAACGGACCTGTAAGAAAAGGAAAAGACAGGGAGCACTACAAGTCTCAGAGGACAGAAACATTCTATTGACTATTGATTCTACTAAAGATAAAGACAATTCCAACTGAATATAGGACAACCTGCTACAGTAAAAGACTGAGATATAACGGAGTTGTGCAGACACCTTGCCCCATTATGGTGAAGTAGTAATTTAATTTTCATAATTTTGAAAGTTATTAGGGACGTGTTTTGGTTTGCGTCCCCGGAGGTGGGTGACAGCTGCATTATAATTTGGGAAGTGCTTTGGTTATAGGTATACTGCTGATTAAGATATCTGCTAAAATTGTGAGGATGACTTTGAGTTAGAAGCAAAAGTAAAAAAAAAAGGAGTAACTTTAGGCATTCCGACATTTTTATTATTGAGATTTTCCTGAATAGCCCCCTATAAAAGCCTTGGAAATGTTACTTTTATTTTTTGCTGATTTTTTTTATCTTTCTTTAAGATTCTTGACTGTGGCCAAGGTGTCATTTATACAATAAGCCTTCTGGCTTCAGAACATAAGTTGCACTTTAAGCACCAACAGAAACCAAGAAATAGTGTTTATATAGGGAATCTGATGCCTGGGCAACTACAGACAGTAGTAGCCGATCTGCGCATGCGCCGGGCAGATGTTGCCCAGCGTAGTTACAGAATTTTGTTAGTGAGGATAGGAGAGGTAGGGAAACGAAGAAGGGAGGGCAGGGTTAGTTACTTACGATCAGGTCTGGACGTAATTACACTCTTGTTACGCCGGCTGAAGTTAGGGTAGCCTTCAGCTGGTATGACAGAGTGCAATTACGCCCAGACTGGGGGAGTGTCAGGGGGAGTGCATGCGTTAGTACGCACAGCGCATTGGTTTAGGTCTGGATCAGGCCCAATGATACAATATTTTACAAGTGACCCTTTTTTTAAATAATTTTTTTATGCGTACACTGTCAGGTTTAAAATAAAGCAAAATCTCTCTCGTGAGGCTGCAGGCTTGTACGCAGGATGCTCCTGTTACTGCAGATGTTGTCAGACCTCTATGTTCTGCTCCATTAATTCAAACACTCTATCTCTCAGCAAAGGATTTAAGCTGCATCCTGTGCCAAAATAAATACTCCACTCTTAACACTTTTAGAGCCAGTAATACAGTAATACACTGCCATATAACAATTTAATAGCTATTGTGTATTACAGCATCAGTTCAGATTGCTGGTCCCTGAATAACATTTGCAACACATTTATCAATACAACTTGCTATATATTCCAGGTCATAAAATCCAGCAAGATCATTAAAATAAAATAAAAAAAATCTATCAAAATTCCTCTCCCTTTCCCTCACCCTCAATTATTGTATATCACTGAAAGTTTTAAGCAGAAAGAGATGATGTATTTTAGCTCTTTGAGCTTTTTGATCATTATTAGTAACTTTCTATAGGATGCACTTAATAAGGTAAAAAAGATGATCGAAGGTAAAATGATGAAAATCATCATTACTTTCATGTTAGAGATTACATCTTTCCAGTGTTTCTTTTGCAGGGGTACTCATTAGCACCAGTTTTCAGTAGCTCATTCAGATGACTACCTGGTGCATTAATAGGATGGTGGCACTACAGTGGGGCAAGAAATGGACTGTTTTAGTACAGCGGGGAAACTGTATCAATATCTGAGTATCAGAACCTTTTTTTGCCAAAAAATACATATTGTTTTTAAAGACCCAAACTCATTCTTAGCATTTAAAGGGTTATGGTATTGATTGTAGAAAACTGGTCCTTGTGTATGCCTTGGCAACACACATGCAGTTAGCATACAATAATGAGATATTTACAGTGACTGACCAGCACCTATAGAGATACCATGTGTGATGTATGCTCCCCAGCAATGTTACTCACCCTCCAATACACAATCCCAATAAACACACTGGCCTATATTCAGTAAATAATTAAGTTAGTCAACTTACGCATTCCGTGTGGCCGGCGTAATTACACTCTGTTACGCCATCTGAAGTTAGAGTAGCCTTCAGCCGGCGTAACAGTGTGTAATTAGGCCGGGCACAGGGGGAATGTCAGGGGGGGTGCATGCTGATATGCTGTGCATTAGCATGCACAGCGCATAGGTGTAGGTCTGGATCAGGCCCTAAAACTCCAAGATCCACTTTTAGGTCATTGGAAAATGGGACCCATCCCAGGGGGTCTTTGAATCCCGCTGAAGTGATTTCCGGTCTGCAGCAAAAAATGATCCTGAAATGTAGCACCCTACACACAAACGGTAGAGAGCCCACTAGTTATTGCTATTGTTTCAGTGTTACTCTGCCAACAGTGTTGTCGGTCGTTATGCGACTGTTTAGCTGGCAGAGTCCTTCCACGGTGTCAATCTCAATTTCAAGGTATGACAACTTCTTGCCTAGGTCTTCTGACTTGTCATGCGCTATGGGCATCCCAAGTGAGTGAAATAAGGCATACTGGACTTTGGTGACCCCATAACCATGAAATCATCAAGATAATGAGCCACTTCGAAGTGTCCCACCCCTTCTCCATGCACCAGTGCAATGAACTGCTAAAGGTTTCAAAGTAAGCACACAAAACTGTGCAGGCATGTATTTATATAAAATGCACCACCCCTCATGAAGCCCATATAAGTGAAAGAAACAGACGAAAGTTTGATTCAGCATCCACTTTAGCCAGGGTCCAGGGCTAAAACTGTGCACTAAAGCCAAAGCAGATTCGAAAGACTGCAAAGCAATGCGGGAACAGATTCCATAATGGTTTCATTACCAATGCCCCTGGGGGAAATGAGATATGCTGGATGAAATGGAATTTCCTGGGGGCCTTTTAGGGGACAACGCCAGTGGGTGACAGTAGAAAGTTAAAGTTCAGAGGTGTTACAAATGGACCACAAATGCAACCTAGCCGCAGTTCTTTGTCAATTTTCTTTTGCAGTATATTCGGGTAATCTACAGCAGACTGTAGGTGGTGGAAATCTTACCTATTATATGTAGATGAAAACCTTCCCAAAAACCCTGCAGCAAGAAATCTGCCAAGTATTAGCTATTTTTCAGACATTAACTGGCGTTGGAGTCAGACATAGGGCCTGGGGCAGATGACTTCCAAGTAGTAGGTTGTTCTAGATGATATTGGTAAAATTGTAGTATTTCCCTTTGGCAGGAGATGGGACGCCTCTGTGCTGCATTCGATGTCACGTGGGTCACCTCCAGCCACAATTTGATGTCCTTAACTTTAAAGCTAATACTAGCTTGTCCATCATCCTTTAAATTAAATTTCTCGTCATATGTCATGCATTAGGTGCTGTTAACAAAGCATGTGTCTGCTTTCACCGGGGCACATCTCTGTATAAGAGTCTGAAAAAGTACACCAGATATAGAGCCAATTGTAATAGCTCTGGTATTGTTCCCTTTTTGTGTGCCACGGTAAGCACAGTTTTGCGTAGTTAGAGTGAAAATGTCTACATATATTTCTTTACAAATTTGCTCGAGAATATGAGGCCTAAGCCTATAAGACACTGCAGTGTAGTCTTATACCCCTTTCACATCACCACGAAATACCCGGGATTTTGACGAAAAACCCGGGTCTCGTCAAAATCCCGGGTATTTGGTGGTGATCTGAAAGGTGCACTTCCGGTTGACCCGGGTCGAAAGACCCGGGATTTCAACCCGGGAAAAAAGAAGGGTTATTGCCGTGTCGTACCCGGGAAAGGGTGTGATGTGAAAGGTCCAGGGTTGTTTTCAACCCGGGTCTTTCACTTTGCCTCCTTATTGGTGCAGATTTGTCTACTGTTGCTATGGCAACAGTAAACAAATCTGTTTCTAGCGTCGGAAAGGGGGAAAAAAAAATAACAACATGTGCAAGTATAGGGCATGCTGATGGTTGTAGTTCTACAATCATCAGCATGCCCAGGGATGGCAGGGCATGCTAGCACTTGGAGAACCACAAGTGCCAGCATGCCCTGTCACTTGTGACAAACACATACCCCTTCTAGCACATTAATAAAATATAGGGCCGGCCCCTACCCTAAAAAATGCTAAACAATTACTGCCCCCTTTAAAAAATAAACACATTAAATACCGCTAATTAAATAAATATTACCGCTAATTGTTAACAGTAAAAAAAAAAAAAAATTGTTACAAACTTACCGACCCAGGGGTATTCAGGACCACTGGAAACACTGGCAACACTGCTTCTTCATCCGGAGGGACAGCGCACCGGAGCGCACAGCCTGTCGCAGGACGCATAGACCCTAATGCCATCGCCGCAGGCTCCAGCATAATGGAGCCTGCGACGATGGCATTAGGGTCTATGCGTCCTGCGACAGGCTGTGCGCTCCGGTGCGCTGTCCCTCCGGATGAAGAAGCAGTGTTGCCAGTGTTTCCAGTGGTCCTGAATACCCCTGGGGCGGTAAGTTTGTAACAATATTTTTTTTTTTTTTACTGTTAACAATTAGCGGTAATATTTATTTAATTAGCGGTATTTAATGTCTTTATTTTTTAAAGGGGGCAGTAATTGTTTAGCATTTTTTAGGGTAAGGGCCGGCCCTATATTTTATTAATGTGCTAGAAGGGGTATGTGTTTGTCACAAGTGACAGGGCATGCTGGCACTTGTGGTTCTCCAAGTGCTAGCATGCCCTGCCATCCCTGGGCATGCTGATGATTGTAGAACTACAACCATCAGCATGCCCTGCCGGGTTTAAGCTGCTAAAACCCGGGAAATTCATTGGTGATGTGAAAGGTACATACCCGTGAATTTCCCGGATTTTTGAGGACTTAAAAGGTGATTTTTTTTTATACCCGGTATTTCATCTCCTGGAAAAACCCGGGTCTTTAGACCCGGGTTTTTCACAGTTGGTGATGTGAAAGCGGCATTAATGAACCATACTGGAAGAGATAGAAGGGGCTTTCACTTTTTCCTAAGATGTCTATGCGGATGCAGTTGCCGCATAGAAGCATCGAAAGATATTGATGTCATGGAAAAACAGAAGGAAAAAGAAAACATATCAGCTGAATCCCTACACAGTGATGGCTGACAAATAGGTCGATCAGGCCCTCATTGACTTCTGCTGCTATGAACCACCCCCACTTCTTGCACTTCCTTCTAGTTCAGCTCTGCTGAAAGTAAGTGATTGTTTATGTGAGGTATACAAGATGTGATGTGTGTGATTATACATGAGAGAAATATATATCTACACACACACACACACATTTTTGTGTTCAGTCCCAAATTCAGTCTCCAAGGGAGGGTGGGGTTAGGGTCAGGCTGCGGGGAATGGAGGATTAGGGTTAAGGTCATGGAAGGGTAGGGTTAGGGTAAGGATTAGGGAAATGGTTGGCGATAGATTCTTTACTTAAATTTTGGAACACCGTGTTTGGTGTTCTGGGTATCGATTGTTTTGCCTCTTCGCAATTCTCAATGGGGACACACACCCATCTTGAAACAGGGAACTACTAATAATACTAATAGTTGAAAACTTCTGAAGAAAATTTTTGTTCAAAATGGTGTATAGTATATGTTTTTTTAGAAGCTGCATTTCATGCAGTGAAGAATCTGAAGACAGTGAACTTCTGGTTAATACACATTTTGTCAGTCAGTCTTAATGGTGAACTTTTTTGTTTACAGCTACATCACAGCTTCATTGCCCCCAGCCAGACATGGAAAACCTGGGGAACTGCAGCTGCTGTATAAACTTGAATTATACTTATAATATGCCTTCTAAAGAGTAACGCTTTAGAACTGTTACGCTTGCTGGGGTATGTACTCTCCGGACAGAGCAGGTTAGTAGCAAACACAAAACAATAGACAAAAGATGAATCGGGTAACTCACCAGTAAGTAGAGCCAGTACCCGTCTGAAGTCCTCAATAGGGCCCCTAATGGTGGGGATAGACTTGCGCTGATGAGACTTCTTCTGGATACAGACCTTAGAGGATATCCAGGAAAGGAAATGGGACCAAGCGGGAATGGGATAAGATATAGCGGGTAAAGAGGTGCAGCAGTTACAGAAGAGACTGTACTAGATAAACCACAGTTAACACCGGACGGACTGACCAGGGCAGACAATACATAGACTGACAAACAAGACTTACTGGGGAACTCACTCAGCAACAATCACAGCAAACAAAAACAGACACTCAGGGTAGGTTAGGTTTAATAAACAAAGGTTAGGCAGCAAGGTAAGAGATGGGTGGCTAGACACAACAGGGTTAAATACAAGGTACTAGGCAAGACAAGTCTAGGGCACTCAAGAAAGCAAAGAACACTGTAGAAGATAAGAGAGGCAAGAAAAAGCTAGAGCAGCACAGGGTAGCAGATGCTATAGCCGGCACTTACCTAAGGTAAGTGCCAGGTTTATAAAGGAGAAGGGCACCAATGAGCAGTGGTACTACTCGCGCCAGAACTCCCTACAGCTGACTTGACGCGAGTGCAGGAGGACAGGACCGCCCCTACCAGTGTTTGGCCCGCGGCTGCGTTGCTATGGGGACCGCCAAACGCTGTCAGCACAAGATGGCGGCGCCCATACGGCCCCTGAGCGAGCCGATGGTCGCTGCCGGGATCCGGAGACCGGAGGTGCTGCGGGAGGCGGGGAGCAGTGCAGGAGAGTGCCGTGACCCGCCGCGAGGTAAGGAGAGGAGAGGGAACGAGGGCAACAGTGTTACACACCACCCGATGCCTGCGGTGGTGTGTAACAGGAACACAACGCACAACGCTCTGTCTGTCAGAGGCTGGCTGGCAAATTTTGGCATGGGGGGCAAGCCCACAGCAATGGCCCATAGGCAACGGCCCATTGTTAAAGTGAAGTGTGCAAACAAAAAATATACCCCCCCGCGAGGAGAGGAGAGGGAACGAGGGCAACAGTGTTACACACCACCCGATGCCTGCGGTGGTGTGTAACAGGAACACAACGCACAACGCTCTGTCTGTCAGAGGCTGGCTGGCAAATTTTGGCATGGGGGGCAAGGCAAGCCCA